>KL276629.1:6070-24750 GCA_000699545.1 Podiceps cristatus
ACACACAGGGCCGAATGAAAAAAAACAACAATAAGATAACAAGAAAGGAACGTGAACAGAAAACGAACCGAACAAGGAACCCGAAGCCTAAGGAAAGGGCAAGGGCAACAAGGCAAAAGACAAGGGCAAACAGGGCATGCAAAAAAGGGCTTGAAAAAAAGAAGAAGGGCCGAGGGGCAATGCCTGACCCCCACTTATACTGGGCATGACGTCTATGGTATGGAACACTCTCTTTGGCCAGTTTAGATCAACTATTCTGTCTGTACCCTCCCAAGTGTCTGAACCTGCTCGTTAGCAAAACTTGGGAAACTGCAAGATGTCCTTGGTTGTTCAGGAGCAGTGAACACCAGCAGCGTGCTATCACCTTGTTTCACATACCAACTCCAAAACACAGGAGCTGCTGCAGACAAAAACTAGCTCCATCCTGGCTAAAATCAGGACACAGGGGCAGGTATTTAGAAAGAATTATAAACAACAATAAGCAATGTATTGGATTTCATAAGCTATCTTAATGTGAAATGTCACTGAAATCTCCTCAGTCTTTTCTCTTTTTCTGCTAGCTATAGATACTTAGGAACATTCTTCTGTTTTTCCTTCATTTCCTTCTGGATGTCACAGAATTAAATCCTTCAAACAAAAGCAGCATGATTGGTAAAACGATTATTATTCACAAGAAAATTGTCCCCTCACACAGTATGTATCCATTTTTTGATGTGTAAACGGGAAGCTTTGGAGGTTTGATCATCACTGTAGAAAGGCAGGAACCTAAGTATCTCTAAACTTGCTGTCAGTGTATCCAAATTCTCTGCAATTTGGCCCTTGCAGAAGTATTTGCACATGTTCAGGCCAAAAGCAAACCTATCAAATCAGGCTTGCCCAGTGCACTCCAGGCAGAGCTCTGAAGGGTGAGGTAGTGAATAACCACCCTGTACAGGTCTGCCCTGTCAATACTGTGGCCCGATGAAATAACCATCTTTTGACGGGGTAAGAACAAGGCAGAAAATGTGAAACATAGGAGAAAAAGTCAGAAGCCTTCACTGAAAAGCTAAACACAGAGAAGATGGCATGTAAAAATGGTATTAATAAAAAATTAGATTAACCATCAGAGGACATTCGCAATCACTTCTCTGCTACAAAATACGTGGCTCTGGTTAATCTTGCTTTGAAACGCAGCTTCTCTTGTGTTTCCTGCCTTTGCTGCAAATTTTGTTGCTCACGCAGCAGATTGTGTTGATCTGAAGAAACCAGAAAACATCTTGGAATAAGTGGTCATAGCAAAAGAAAGCTGTCATGTGGAAGCAGACATCAAAAAAAGATTTTAAGACACTTTTTCTTTTCTCCTTTCCTGTGCAGTCTCAGCTAAAGTTACAGTCATGTCAAGGAAGCAGGGGGAAGAGCTAGCAGTTTCTGTTTTCAGAAAAGGCTGTTGGCTGCAAATCTGGAATCCTTTGTTCAGAGAAAGAAAATTTAGGAACAATCTACTGCCTCACTGCAGTATTTATTATCTGAAACATGGAGCTCTATTATGAGGTACTGCAGAGAAATGGGGTTACTGAGGGAGCAACAGTGGCCAGACTGTCACTGTTCAGTGATGGATGGGGAAAGCGGCTCAAGAAGCTGTCAAAGAGCTAGCTATTGCCATAGACAACTACTTGCTGCTTTACCTGACAGATGAATGATTTTTCAAAAAGGTATTAGGGCAAAAAGGAGCCTTGAAATACATGTTGTGTACTTCTGTTAATTTTAGCTAATTCTAGGATTGCTTTTATCAACAGAACAAACAATTGGTTTAGGATTGCAACTCAAACAGTTTGGTAAAATATGTCTCCATAATCCACAAAGATCAATGGTTAATAGGAATGAGAAACTTCATTTTTCATCTGCAGCTTCTGACTAGGAGGAAAGAAACATCAGGCAAGAAATATCATAACCTTCCTTCATACCAAACTTCCATTAAAGTCACTGTTACCCGCTCACAGATATTCAAGACTATTACACTGACATTTATCTTTAATGCTTTCTGCATTTCCAACATTGTTCCAGTTCTGTATTTTTGTAGTTGTAGTCAGATTCTCCTTCTCAGCTAGAGCTCAGAGTTGAGAACTGCTGACTACATATGTGAGCAACATCAGATGAGAAGGTAGTTCTAAATAAATTCATATCTCGTTTTGTGCATACAAATTACGAGACACATGCCCGTTTTAGCATTGATGTATATGAGCACAAACAAGCAGACAACCCAGTGAGTACTGCATTTTGGAGACTGGAAGATCCTTTATTTCCAGTCTTATGTATAGTGAGAATTCTTGGTTTCTGCTTCCAATCCAGATGAAAAATGCAGCTCACACGAGGCTGTTTAAAATTTGATCATCTGAATTGTTTTGCAGAAAACCTGAGCTTTTTGAAAATGCAGCATGTTTGCCCTTTATTTACTTTTTCACTTTGTGGGAGTTTTAAAATATTTGCCACAGGATGGTGGCATTCCTTATTGGCCTTAAGGGAGATTTTTTTAGTCTCTTCAGATGGGGCCTATAGGAAAGAGGGGGAGAATCTGTTCAGTAGGGACAATGGTGATAGGACAAGGGGTAATGGTTACAAGCTGAAACAGGGTAGGGTTAGATTAGATGTAAGGAAGAAATTCTTTACAATGAGGGTGGTGAAGCACTGGAACGGGTTGCCCAGAGAGGTGGTGGAGGCCCCATCCCTGGAAACATTCAAGACCAGGTTGGACGGGGCTCTGAGCAGCCTGGTCTAGGAAATGGTGTCCCTGCTCACTGCAGGGGGTTGGACTAGATGGGCTCTAGGGGTCCCTTCCAACCCAAAACGTTCTATGATTCTGTGATTCTATGTTGACTTAGATGCATGTGAAATAGTTTCTAAAGGGTAAAAAGTAGCAGGGCTTGCTAAGCAGCCTCTGATCACTCAGACCTGTTAGAACCACCTTGCCTGCTACATTTATGCTCAATTTAGGACCTTGATGAGAGAAAGCCAGCAGGTAATGGTGGGTGGAGAAAGATAAGTAACCTGGTCCTTTACCCAGTGAAGTGGTTGCACTGGATAGCCTATCTTTCCCTGTGACTAGATGCAAAAATTCTTAGGAAAAGAAGCAACAAACCTTGTTCTCAGAAAGAAAGCAATTTGTGACCTAAGCAAGTCAATCCTAGAGAGGATTTTGCTACTTTCTGTGGTAGTTTTTCAGCTGTCTTCTTCTCTGCTTCCTGTTCAGACAGAAATATCTATACTTCCCATTGTGCTCCTCCAAATCAACCTTGTGTCGGCACACTGGTGGTCCAGAGCTGAGCTAGGATTAATCTTCCTTCGCCATTCTGCAACAATATCCCTCTATTCCACTGGAGGGAAGGCACAAGCCATTTTTTTTCTGAGTTGTGAAGAATATACCATATAATGAGAAGTGGAGAAGAGAGGAGCTCATGTAAAGAACGATGGGGTATGATCTACACTTCTTTTTTTTTTTTTTGGGGGGGGGGGGGGAAGAGACTGTATAAGCAACAAAGAACAAACTTTTTGAAGAATGGAGAAAGAATCAGCATCCTACTTTTAGAAACTTTCCTTTCAAAGGTGAGCAAAATAGGCTTCATGGACAAAAGAAGACATATATCCATGAAAACTATACAAACTTCAAAGGCATTTCTCAAGAGCTGCTATGTAATATCTAGCGGTTAAGACAGAAACTTCTTTACCGTATCACCTCAAAATAAAAATTGAATATGGTGCTTTTGATACAGATAAAAAGCTGTGTTAGGAGTGTTAGCAAGGTCATTGCAGGAGTGTCTACACAATGAGGTTCCTGCTGGTTGAGTTAAACAAGTGTAACCTGTATTTGAGCGCTTACATCATACCAAAACTGGCTGTACCCGTTTGCCCTAAGCTCCAAAATGTATGAAAATGTCAGCCACAATAACAAATCTATGGCTTTGCGGGTATGCCAGGAACACGTGCCCATAACAGGACTTTCCAAATGAATCTTTAGAATGCAGTTCAGCTGGGCTTGAGCTACAGTAGCATATTCCCATGGTCACTCATGTTGAATTAAGTTTCCCAAAGTCATTTTAATTTAAATTTTATATGACTACTGTTTAAGTACTATGATCCACTTCCTGGGAATTAATTACCAGCTTAGATGAATGGACGAATCATTATCTCCACAAAATAATTAATTTCCCCCAAAATCTCCTTGTCCTGGCCATTGCTAAAAGCAGAATACCAGAATACATGCTCATCAAAGTAAATATAGAAATGAATCACCATTTAGGAAAGCCTTGGGGAGCAGCAGGTTTTGTTTGGGTTTTGACTGTGGTCTTTCAAGCGCTCGTTTCCCAAGAATGTGGTCAAAATTGTTGTTAGTTGTGCAACATAATGGTCATCTATGCAACCTCTTGATGAAATTGGGGAGAATGCTACCAAGGCCTGACTTTGGACACAGCCTGTTCCAGTGCCTGACAACCCTTTCAGTGAGGAAACGTTTCCTGATATCCAATCTAAACCTCCTCTGGCACAATTTGAAGCCATTTCCTCTTGTCCTATCACCTGTTACTTGAGAGAAGAGACCCACACCCACTTCGCTACAACATCCATTCAAGTAGTTGTAGAGAGTGATAAGGTCTCCCCTCAGCCTCCTTTTCTCCAGACTGAACACCCCCAGCTCCCTCAGCCGCTCCTCACAGCACTTGTGCTCTAGACCCTTCTTCAGCTTCGTTGCCCTTCTCTGGACACGCTCCAGCACCTCAATGTCCTTCTTGTAGTGAGGGGCCCAAAACTGAACACAGCACTCAAGGTGAGGCCTCACCAGTGCCGAGTGCAGGGGAACAATCACTTCCCTGGTCCTGCTGGTTATACTGTTCCTGATGCAGGCCAGGATGCCGTTGGCCTTCTTGGCCACCTGTTCACACTGTAGACTCATGTTCAGCCGGCTGTCGACCAACACCCCCAGATCCTTTTCTGCCTGGCAGCTTTCCAGCCGCTCCTCCCCAAGGCTGTAGCGTTGCAGGGATTGTAGTGATCCAAGTGCAGGACTCAGCACTTGGCCTTGTTGAACCTCATACAACTGACCTCAGCCCATCGATCCAACCTGTCCAGGTCCCTCTGAAGAGCCTTCCTACCATCAAGCAGATCAACACTCCCTCCCAACTTGGTGTCATCTGCAAACTTACTGAGGGTGCACTGGATCCCCTCATCCAGATCATCAATAAAGATATTAAACAGGAGTGGCTCCAACACTGAGCCCTGGGGAACTCCACTCGTGACCAGCCGCCGACTGGATTTGACTCCATTCACCACCACTCTCTGGGCCCAGCCATCCAGTCAGTGTTTGATGCAGGAGAGTGTACACCCATCCAAGCCATGGGGAATCAATTTTTTATGAGAATGATGTGAGGAACAGTGTAGAGGGCGTTACTGAAGTCCAGATAAATAACATCCACAGCCTTTCCCTCATCCACCAAGCGGGTCACCAAGTGGGTCACCTTGTCATAGAAGGAGATCAGCTTCATTAAGCAGGACCTGCCCTTCATGAATTCATGTTGACTGGGCCTGATCATTTGGTTGTCCTGTAAATTTTATGTAATGGCACCCAAGATGATTTGCTCCATGATCTTCCCCAGCACTGAGGTCAGACTGACAGGTCTGTAGTTCTCTGGATCCTCCTTCCAGCCCTTCTTGTAGAAGGGTGTCACCCTTATTTGGGTCTGAGAAATAGCTTGGAAAAAGAAATGGGCAGGAGTAGGCTACTTCCATCAAAGAAATATATTTCTGCCCACTTCCCCAAGGGTTCCTCAGATCTGGTTTTTGTGTCAGAATTTTTACTGAGAGCACAGGACTAGGAATCACACCCAGACTGATGTCCTCTTAGGCTACCATGTGCTACATAGAAATCTACTCAAGGAGCGTCACAGGAAAGTCTACAACATATTCCACCAAACAGCACAAGCCACTTCCCAACACCTTCAACAAAATTAACGTCTGTGGTAAAGACCAAAAAGTTACAGCTATGATGTGCCACAGGTGTTTAAGTTGTTGCTATTATTAATCAGGTTGTATCTTGAAATCCCCAAGCACCAAGAGACGCAAAGCACACACGTGGTTCTCAGGTCAGAAAGGTTAGTGCTCTAGGAGAAGTTCTTCACAAAGCAATAGGTAATGGGTTACAGAAAGGTCAGTATTCCCTCTGAAGAGGAAGCACTGGGGGTATCTTGCCCTAGCTGTGTTCTTCCCCTCAAAAAACATTAGAAGAAAGCCTAGCATGAGTCAATCTTTCCCTGTCCCTTTGGCTAACCGCTACAGTAGTTAGTCATATGTTTTTACTGTGAGTTTAGCGCAATTTTTCTTGTGCTTTGGTTTCAGTAGGTTGGCAGTTTGCATGCATTATTATGAAATAGTATTTGATGCTCCGTAGTTGAGGTTGAAACTGGATAAATTTCATCTGCACTTCTATCCCATTAGTTCTCTAATCCAAAGAATAACAAGGCTGAACTTGCCACAGAAAAGGTGAATGCAACAAATGACAGAGTAAATTAGCAGTGATTCCATTGAAGTGAGCCTGGGAGGGTCCTTAGCTTACTGCTTCTTGCTTTTTTAACCTTTTAAGGTTTGAGGTGTTATTTACTTTGTCTCCACCCTCCAACTGAAGGACTCTTGATGGTGATAGAAGAAATGAAAAGAAAGGGATGGGCAAACACTGCTAGACTTTGCAGATTAATAAAATATAGAATGGTCTTTCATTCTGCAAACTCTCCGAGGTGATATTCATACTTGGAAAACCCAAAAGATATTTGGTAGATCTTGGTAAATTTTTTTTAGTTTAATTACAAAATCTCAGTTTTGTAATTTTTAGGTGACGGAGGGATAAAAAAAAAAAAAAAAAAAAAAAAGATATCCTTGCATTGGAAGAATTGGCAGGACTCAAGATCCAAACATGGAGAAAAAACAGCCAAATTGCCCCATCTGCCTTCCAGTAATTGCAGAAGACTTCAAGTCTATTATGAACAAATTGTTACAGGAAGATTTGTGTTGATAGGTTTGATTTTCCTACATCATGACATAGAATTACAGTTCTCTCAATCAATGAATTTTATGTTTTCCAGTATAGACCCAGCTTAGCATAGATCAGATACCTTGTTGCCTAAAGAATCTGTGCCTGTAATGTGAAGAGATGCCCTGAATAGTATTAGCAGAAAAAACCCAAACTTCTCAATCTGCTGTTATTCTCCACCTGCTCTATACTTTTGGCAGAAATTAGGAGCCCAGGTCACAGGCTAGTGCTTTGTGCAGCACTTAACTAGCAGACCGCTGCTCCTAATACAACAATAAGTAGGAAAAGCTACAGGGTATGTAGCACTGACAGACTTTAAGAAGTCTCTTTTTTAGGCTGCTTTATAAACTAAGTCTTAATAAGACTCTTACTTCTTTTCATCTTTTGACCTGAGAGCAATGGAAATGTTCACAAGCAAGAAGAAGCACTAGAAGTGAACTTTTCACCTTCGTGTTAGAGAAGATCCCAGAGTGAGATCTGACTAGCTTAGGTGACCACAGACACCAAAATAGGCCTGAAGGTTAGAAATAGTTTGCTTGTCAACACTCTAGTAATTTAGTTGCACCCTCTTATACCTGTAATGGAGCTCTCCATCAGTGGTCAGGTAATAAAGATGGGCCATGCCCAGGCACAGCATTCCTGTGGCCCTGGACTCACAGTCGCTCATGCTGAGGTTCCTGCCCTTGCTACCTCTCAAACTTAGCAAGCCCAACAGCTTGTGTGAGGTTCAGCAATAGTGGCCTAGGCACATACTAGCATTTCTCAACTCCAGCATGAAGATGCTTATCTTCATGTGTTGTTTGTACCTGATACTACCTTGAGCATTTCTTTAATGCAATACTGGCTTTACAGTATTTCAATTTGCCATTTTCAATGATTAACATTTTCCATAGATTTCTCATTAAATCAGTTCTATGGGACACTTGGGAGGAAAAGGGACATTATTTCCTTTCATTTTGGTCCTCAGGTCCCATCTGAAATCAGCATGGTATTTCAACTTTGACAAACCAAAGATGCTTGGAAATGTGTTAATAACTGCCTGAGGACTAGGAAAAAGAAGTCAAGATCTTTAAAGAAGCTGTCTAGCAGTCATGAGACAAAAAAACCCCTTGAATGTCACAGCTACAAACATGGCTCCAAAACTACAGGCCCATAAATTCATTTGGACAGGTTATCTGAAGAAAATGGGTGATATGTAGGTAACTTCAAGCATAGAAGTTTTTTTCTTGGTTGGTTTAAACTAAAACCAAATACAGATAGCATTTCCTTGCTTGTAATGAGCAAAATCAAGCAGAATTCATCTGCCCTTGATTGAATTTTTAAAAGATTTTTTTAGTACACAGATTTCCTCCATAATGGTTCCCTCTGCCAATAAAGCAAGAACTTATTACATTTCCACAGTTCTCTTGGGAGGAGTTTGGAGGGTTTTTTTCTTTTATAATACAGCTGTACCTGCTTCTAATAACTTGCAAAACAGCTAAACTCTAGCTACACTGGAGTCACATGAGTCTCCCCAAATTGCGTCATTGGCTTTCCTGGGAGAGAAGTCTGAAATAGGCCTATCCAAAATAATTACTATTAACAATGAGTTTCTATATTTCGTAAAAAATGAAATCTTATTTTCTGTTTACACAAAAACCTCACTTGCATGAAAAAGGTGGAGATAAACAGTGTTTAGCTATCACAGGATTAACTGTTTTCCTTAAAGACATCTACATTCCTAATTGCATTCTGAAACATAAAAAATATGATGGGATTTTTCTGTCCCAGATCCGAATATTTATCATGTTTTGAAAAGTCCATTTATTACACCTTGAGATTTTTTGCATTTCAGCCATCAGACCTCTCCAGACTCCAGTTGTATTATCTCTGTTTTCGAAACAGGTGCTCATGCCTTTCCACCATTAGCTCCATGTCCAGGGAGGATGAACATGCCAGTATTTACCATTTCAAAGAGACCAGCCTTTTATCTCTGCTCACAGCACTAGAACTGAAATCCCTCAAAACTTCTAATCTCTTGTGCGTGGGTCATTGCAGAACACAATCATCATTCCCTCTGGAAAAAAACACTCAAGCAAAACCACCCACACCCTACAGTACAAGTCCTTTGTACTGTAATAAGTTCTCAGCTGTCACCTTTTCGATCAGACAAAGACTGCAAAGACTGTCTTGCAGCCTTACTAGCTTTGTCCCTCCCTACTTATCTCATGTAGCATTCTAACCCACATATGGTCGCCCTTCCCGCCTTCCTGCCACCACTGCCAGCTCAGAGGTCTATCTGATTTTCCCACACTCATATGCCTATTCCATGCCACACCACCCATACATGGAAAACACTTGAGGACTGTGATAAAAGAGCCCCTGAATGTTTTGAGGAGGGGGAAAAAAAAAAAACAACAGTGAATAGAGAGCAGGGAAAGAAACGTCTTTAATTCACACAAGGGGAGCAAAGAGGCAAGGACATGATCCTGCCCTTGATTCCTTTCGCTGGACCGGCAGGCAGCCCTGCGCACCTTTACAGGGCAGGAAGGGAGGGCAGCTAGTGCTGTCAGACCTAAATGCTGTCAGCGACCGAAGGTCTCCTCCTGCCTAAGCCAGAGGATGCACCAGCATAGACCGCTTGCAGCCGAGCCGGGGGGTGCATGGGCTGCAGCGGCATGGGCTGCAGCGGCAGCGTGGCTACAGCCCTGCTTTCCCAGCCCTGCGTGAGTGCAGCCAGCCCAGCTCCCTGGGGCCAGGCAGCCCTCCCTTCCTCCTCCATTTGCACATGTGAGTGACATAGAGGGGCTGCAAAGGTGTGCTCAGACTTACGGCAGCCATCCCTTGGTGAGAGAGGGCTTGGCTGCACGCCCTGGTTTTGGAGACCACACAAGGGAGCTGCCTGGTGTGAAGCTTCACCATAGGTGGCGAGGGGCAGCCTGCTGAGCCGGCCTTGATGGGATGTGACACCTCAGGCAGAGGGTCCCGACCAGGACCCTGCCTTTAGATGCCTACTGGAGCACCAAACACATTGTGGCCATCGGATACCCAGCATGCACAAGCAGCGGAGCAATTCATATTACCAAGATCTCACCTCAGTACCCCCCGTAGCATGGAACATGAGCTACGTGTCTGAACTCTCACCTGATGAAGGCATCTAATCACAGGTGTCCCAAACTCAAAATGAATCCCCCACCTCTTTTCCTCACCTTTCAGCCATCTTACGCTCTTATACCGTCCCTCTCATTGTAGTATCTTGCTATTCATGACACCCTGATGGAAGTCAGAGGCATGAAAAAGTAAAGCAAAGAAAGTTGTGGAAAGGCAGGGAATTGCACCCAGATTTACGTGGTGCCACAGTTAATGCACGTGTCTGAGGACTGTCATTCAGCCACTGCAGGCCTTCCAGGCTGGAGTCTGTTCAGAGCAGGCAGCTCCTTCAGAGTTTGGGCAAGACCTAGCACAAAAAATAAGACCAGAAGTTTTAGATATTTATGACAGTCCAGAGTGATGGAGGCTGACATTTCAAGTACATTCTATGTTTTTGATACTATCTGGCTTCAGATGGGTTCACAAGCAGAGAGAGCCTCCCACAGGGAAGGCAATTTCCACAGAGCAGCATATTTATCTGCTCATATCCCTTTCACTTTCCAAGGAACAAGCTGTATCTAACCCTGATAAAATTTTGGCTGAGGAAAAAGAAATATATGTGCTAAAACTGATCCCATAGGTCATTATAATAGAGAATAAGGGAACATATCTTCATAACAAGCTTGTGCAAGACACACAGAAATTTAGGCCTGCCTGCGCATGTCTGCTCACATGGCTGCAGGCACACAGCAGCGATATGCATCCTGCTGCTCTCGCCTTGCAGCACAGGTACCAAGAGCAGGGACAGTGCAGCCACATGTTCTCCCACACAGCTTCGCAAACCAAGCAGAATGCAGATTTCGGGGTTGGAGTTGCTCTCCCTCTTAGTACCGATCAGCTGGTGTATACACATAGTCTTCTGGGTCTGTAACAGTCCCCTCACTTCCACTTTCCGAGTCTGCTCCTATTTAATTGTGTTAGCTATTATAAAGCTGCTACAGGGATGCCTAGCTGTTCTGAAATTGCTTCCGATGTATTTTTTGTAGGACTAAAAGGTCCTAACACATCACTGTGTTAGCTTCCAAAGTCCCAGCTCCTGCTATTTGCGGCATCAGAGACAAATTGTTTCTTTGTTAAATTTTGCAAGGAATCAATTTATTTTACATTGTTTTCTATTGTATTTTACACTACTGCCTTGAGCCATCTGGATGATAAGTAGTAATATAAATGATTGCTTTAATTATTAACACTGGTGACCTTTGCTAAAATGCAGCGAAGGGGAGAAACGTGTAGTCAGGCTGATTTGCTAATAGTAATAATCAGCCAGGAGGTCTCAGTGGGAAAGGGAAGATGTGGAGCTATATTGCTGGTAATCTGAACAGGGAGGTGGAGGAAAAGCAGCAACCAGGAGGAGGAGGGTTTGGTGCATGTTCCAGTCATACCTCTGTATCTCATGATGCTGACATGTAAAATAGAATCATAACATCATAGAATCGTTTAGGTTGGAAGAGACCTTTAAGATCATAGAGTCCAACCATTAACCCAGCACTGCCAAGCCCACCACTAAACCATGTCCCTAAGCACCACATCTACCTGTCTTTTAAATACCCCCAGGGATGGTGACTTCACCACTTCCCTGGGCAGCCTGTTCCAGTGCCTGACAACCTTTTCAGTGAAGAAATGTTTCCTGATATCCAGTCTAAACCTCCCCTGGTACAATTTGAGGCCATTTCCTCTTGTCCTCTCACCTGTTACTTGGGAAAAGAGACCCACACACCCACCTCACCACAACCTCCTCCTCCCCAAGCATGTAGGGTTGTAGTACCCAAGTTCAGGACTTGGCACAACTGGCCTCAGCTCATCCATCCAACCTGTCCAGATCCCTCTGCAGAGCCTTCCTCCCCTCAAGCAGATCAACACTTCTGCCCAACTTTGTGTCATCTGCAAACTTACTGAGGGAGCACTCAATCCCCTTGTCCAGATCATTGGTAAAGAAGTTAAACAGAACTGGCCCCAGTACTGAGCCCTGGGGAACACTTCTTGTGACCAGACACCAACTGGATTTAACTCCATTCACCACACCTCCCTGGGCTCAGCCACCCAGCCAATTTTTTACCCAGCACAGAGTACACCCATCCAAGCCATGAGCAGCCAGTTTCTCCAAGAGAATGCTGTGGGAAATGGTGTCAAAGGCTTTGTCAAAGTCCAGGTAAACAACATCTACAGCCTTAACAGGTAGTTAATGTAACAGGGAGTTTAGTGAGACACAAAGCCAAGATAGGGACCTAGTCTGGCCCAGCACAACAATATTCTTACTTGGTATGGAGAGCTAAAGCACATTTCTAAAATGCTCTATAATCCTCAAATGGACAACTAGCTTTCCAGTAGTGTTCTGCAGTATTTGTTTTCCTTGGATTGAACCTCTGAGGACTGTGCATCATTACTAACCACTTGGGTCTTGCCAAGCTTATTTCAAGTGTTTGGATTTATCACGATGTTCAGGCAATGGACTGAAGAGGTAAGCGATCTTCTGCCCCTGGGGATGATGGCCTTAGTTTGTGAAATGTGCAGTACTCCCTCTTTTCTTCTTTTGATTCCAAACTCCATGCTGAATGGCTGGGAGGGGAGCTAATGCAGAGGAGAGAACAGCAGGTTTCCATCCCATATTCACTCCACTTTGGGGATGAATGCTGCAGCTCCATCTTCAATCTCAGTCAGGGAACAGCCTGAAAAACTCCAGAGAGGGAAGATTTGCAAAATAAGAGCCCATTATGGCAGGCTGCTCTGGCAGAGAAGCTGCTCAGCTCCCTGGAAAGCTTTGTAATTTAACATCCGGTTGTTCTCAGTCCTCAGTCAACTTCCCTGTGCATGGTGCCCTGCAGCCTCGGTAGCTCAAAAGAGCAATGTGAGTCCAGTGGGATTTTCAACCTATCTCCAAAGACTTCTGGTACAGAAGTTAGGTGCCAGTCTAGCAGTGTACTGGGTGCGATACAGTAAAGAGTTTAGATTTTTTACAGAAGTGTGAAAAATCTGTCTTCTCCTGTTGAGATGCACTGGTTTTGTTGCTACCAGTAACATCGATGCTGTAAATAGCTGTGCTGGAAACAGTTTAATCCAGGGTGCTTCAGCCTCTTACCACTCACAGCTAGAGCCATCTCACATGCTCAGTTCCTTCCCCTGGCTTATCTGCTTCCCTAGCACACAGCTCTTCCCAGCCGAGAGGATGGGGAGAGCTGCTTCATGGCCATTCTCCCCTTCCTCTCCAACTGACTGAGGAGCACCTCAGCTAGACTGGAGTGTACCAGATTGACCATCCAGGCTGCCCAGGCACAGTGACTTCGGGGAGAGCAAATACAACAGCACACCCACAGCTGGCGTGGGTGCTCTGTGCTGCTGCAGTGGGTCTGAGACACTTGGTAGTAGTTGCATCTCCTCAGCTGAACATTGTGGGTCGGATTTATCAGAGTTCTTATTAATTCAGTCTTCATAGTTTTTAACAGACAAAGCATGCGACTTGATTTGAAGTGCTAGCCCTGTATTAGTTACCTTCTGTGATGGGACAGCTTAAACCTCACCAGTCCCTTTGACTGGGGGACAAATACTTGATAGATGCTCATCACTCACAAGTCAGTCTGCTCTTCAGTAAATGCCTAAGAAAAACTTTCACTCCTCTCCTCTCCTGGAATAGAAAACCTTGTCAATATTGCTTTGTGATACTTAGGCTCTCCCTCTCCCGTGGGCTTGTGAATTAAAGGGGTGATGACTGTCAGCAGCACACCAGGTTATACCCACGAGGATGCCCACAAGCGTGTCCTGGCAGTACTCCCTCCCCTTCTAACCCCAGCAGGGTCTCTGTCCACACACGAGTCTAGTGGTCAGTGACCTTCCCTGGGAGCAGGTGCCAGCTCTCCCCAGCTCCAGCACCAGGCACTGCAATTAGCTGTGATGGAATCCGGAGTGAGGAGCAGAAGGTACTGTGCAGAGATGGTTTGGGATCCTGAGGCAAAAGGCTTTTGTCCATCAGCTGCTGGGCTAAGTTATTTAGAAATCCTTAAATAAGCGATGCTGAGCTCTAGCAAGGCTTCAGATGATCAGAGAAAGAATTAAATCTCTGTCTCATCTGAGAATATAAACAATAAAGGAAGGTAATAAGAAGTTCCCAGTGGCTTCTTTTTAAAAGAAGTATATCATGAACAACAGGAAATAACATCAAAAATTGCTTATAGAAATCTGACGTGTTGACTAGAGACTTTCCTCCAGTAACAGGATAGTAGAAAAGCTGTATCAGAAGGAAATAAGTACTCTAAAAGGTAACACCCAAGAAACAATGGCTTCATTGCTGTGCTTCTGACGAGTCCAGGAAATGGCTGCGGTTTTCCCCACACTGGAAAAAGAGGTGTTTTTCAGCATCTAG
The DNA here is from genome assembly GCA_000699545.1 of Podiceps cristatus. Classification (NCBI taxonomy): domain Eukaryota; kingdom Metazoa; phylum Chordata; class Aves; order Podicipediformes; family Podicipedidae; genus Podiceps; species Podiceps cristatus. Next base: position 20,602 of record KL276629.1, read on the forward strand.
AAGAGCACCCGATATCCTCTCTCTCCTCATCATGGGAATCATAAGAACATAGTATGGGAAGAGGAGGTGGGGAGGGCCTGCGGTGGGGAGGAGCTGCCCCCAAGAAGAGGCAGAGGAGGAACACTGAGCAAGCACCACATGGCATGGCACAACAGCCACCCAGGACCGCTCTTGCCAAGAGTTGCCAATAAAACCCAGAACCACCCCAGCACGTGCAAGGGCATGTTCATGCAAAGATGATCATCTCATCTTGGTGAGTAGATTCTGCTTTCCTACCATCTGCTAGTTGTGTATTTACTGTACAGCGAAGGCTGAAATGTGTTAGAATAAGTAAGCAAAGGCCAAGCCATATGGTTTCCAATAGTCCTGTGAATTATCTGCAGGCTCATCACGAATCACTCAACCATCTAGCTGAACACTAAGACCTCAAGGAGCCAGTGACACACTTCTGCAAAGACAATTTTGTCTCTCCCTTTCCTGTGGGTCACTTGAGCCTAGAAGGAAGACAGCATTTGTTTCTTCAGCTTTGGGGAGTCTCACACTTCAGAGCCACCGCTAATCACCACTGCAGAGCGAAGGTATTACCAGGCAGCCACGTACCACACTAAGCAATGGTGGGCACAGCAGGTTTGTCATCTCTTTGTTTGCCTAAAAACAATTTATCACAAAGCATCTGGCATTGCCACATAGGACAGCTGGTCCCAGGTGATATGCTGGAGTCCACGTTCAAAGGGGAGACCTGATAGCCATCCTAGCTTCTTTAGACCTCACTTTCTGGATACTTTGGTCCCCATGACAGACAGTCAGCACCTGCCAGGCACAGCAACAGTACATCCCTCTGGATGAAACAGCACAAGCCCTTTTTGAAGTCAATCTTCAGTGAAAACATATGAAGTCCCAAGAGGGGGAAGGAGACAGGCAGCCTCGTGGGTCTTGTTGAAAGAGGCAGACATGAACACCTCTAAATGACATATTTGAATTTGGATCCTTTCATTAACCAAAGGCCTTTGTTGCCTTTCTACTTGCTTGGGAGACAACAGAAATGAGGTATTGTTGTCAAGCCATTCGGTGGCAGGCAGGAACCCACATTAATGACTCCATACTGGCTGATGATGATCTCAGGATAAAGGGCAGAGAATAGATGTCCCACTTTTAACTAGCATGACAGTTAGAAGCCACTTGTAAATTAATGCAGATAACCTCAGAAAACTATGGCTGGCTAACACAAATGTGATGAGTGACTCACAAAATGAAAAAAAAAGGAAAAATGTAATCAATAATTCAGAAGATTTCCTGAATGAGATATTATATGATGCAGTGTGCTCCAAACCCTCAGCTATCACCTATTCTCTTTATGCTTACAGCTCACTGAAGCAAGTTAAATATTTTTTGCTCTCCTTTGATGCATATATAATCAGATAATCTCATTGAAGTAACAGAGCATGGTAGCATCTATTGATGATACTGGACACACACAACCCTGTTTTATTTTTCTGTTACCATTAGCAAGGGTCCTCATTTCGATATTGCCATATCGAAATGAAGTCTCTGTCCTTACCCAGGACACAACACTGTATACTTATACTGGTACGTACATCCAGCAGTGTCATTTTGGATTTACACACCTAAGAGTACAGGAGCTAGTCTTTAAACAGTGCTCCAGGACCTCACTTTTTGAAAAGAAGAAATTTATTTTCAAATGTTTCATTCTATATGTAGCAAAGACTAACAACTGTTTTGCTTTTTCCCCTAGTCCTTAACCATTAACCCCACAGGAATGTTTTCTGAAACTTAATTAAAAATCCATATTTAAATTTCTCATTTTGAAATATGTGTCTTCTTCTCACCATTCCACCTTCTAATCTCTTCAGTGAAACGAGTACAGTGCTGTCAGCAGAAGGATCAAGAATGACCTATGAATGCTGGGCCTTGAAGACAGCTACCTGGTTGGTGGGATTTTTCCCCAGTGACTGCAGGACCTGTTCTAGCCCATGCTATGCAAGAACGTGCCCTTTTCACAGTTAAATTAATCTGAGTCCTGACATAACCCTGCAGATATGCAAAGCTGCTGTGGTTCTCCTTTGGCCCATCATACCCGTCTTCACCTCTGCACATTTCAGTTCACTGGCAGTAAAAAGTGTTGAGTCAAAAGACACTGCAGCTGGACTCCTGTCAAAAGCAGCAAAGGCATAATGCACAGGTAATAGAGGTCTCAACTTCATTGCCAAGTCCCTGCAGATTTGGCGAACCACTAGTCACACCAAGGGCAAGGAAGCATCTGAAAAATCCTGGCTCTTCACATGTTTTGATATCCCACTTCAGGTCAGAGAGAGACCTCACTGCTCTAGGGGAATATGTAGAGATGAAGATTCACCTAGAAATAGATGTTGCTGCTTTTTTCTTTTTTTTTTTTTTTTTTTTTTTCTTCCCACAAAACACAAGGAGGATGGATGTATATTTAGGGCTTCACTGCTTATAGAGTTAATCTATGGGATATACCTGGAAGGAATTCTATCCCTCCCGTTTTCCAGAAAAGAAATACCCTGGCCACTCAGTTTTCTATAATGGGGCTCTTTCAATTGCTGGTTTTGTATAGTATAAATTAAACATTGTCTGGGTCAGCAAATGGAAACATAAGTCTTTGACCTAAGGATAGGGCTCGCCAGTCCTCATTCCTGACAAGCATCAGGAATGCTCTGCCATGTTCAGTCATCAGCTAAACATGAAAATGCAGTGCATAAAGAGGTGTTTGAAAACACTGCTTCAGTGTCTTTGCAATTTATGGCTGCAAGTCAGAATATTTTCTGATGGAACCCAAGGGTGTATTTCCATTTCTCTGTTCCTCTTCGCTCACACAGGTCCACAAATCCCCACATTAAACTTAAGTGACCTTTATATAAGAAGTAAATTTCCAAAGAGATTTACTCCCCTGCTTCCTCAGCATTATTCATAAATGGTTGAAATGTTCTTTGATAATACTGCACCCAGGCCATTTCCTCAGTTAGAAATTGAACTGAACATTTATTGTATAGAAATTTCTAACTGGAACATAAATCAGAACTCTTTGGCAAAGCCTTCTGTTTCATGATTAATAGCCTACTGGATACAGAGATAAAGGTTTTCAAAACATAGCCTGTTGGAGCTGGGCAAAAATGCAATTCTCTTTTCATTCCAAATCCTTTAAGTACCAATAATGGTAACAGACCTTGAAAAGTTACAGGACGAGCCTTAAATTTTTCTCCTTGCAGTTTTACAGGTGATGTGTTCACATGCTACCCTCCTCATTCTAGAGGATTGCACCTAGAAAGAACTAAATTGATGCATAAGTGACTTGATCTCAAAGGCAGCTGCTAAACATCAGGCTGCTGGTGTGGCTGCATTTTGACAAGCTGCTGTATAAAACTGGTAATTGAACTTGACCACTTTGTGGTGTGTATTCAAAGTCGTAGCAAAGCAGTGCCAAACAAAAATGCCTGCTGCTACTTATTCCTGTTAGCCCAACACAAGTAATGTGGCCAAGAGAGACAACTGGACTCAGTTTTTTTCTGCATTTTCCTTAGACCTCCCTGAGCTCAATAGAGTGGCTCAGCCATCACAGGAGTTTCAGATGGAAGAGGTAACAGCCTCTTTTAAGGCTGATAGAGCTTTCAAAAAAACACAACCAATCAAACAAAAAAAACCCCAAAAAACCCCCCAAAAACACCCCTTCACTATGGCTATTGAAGTAAAGTGACTCTGTGACTCTCCAGATCAAAGACTTCAAGATCTCAGTCTGCAACTGCCATGTAAAAAGCAATAGACAAGACAGACATTGGGGTGCTGGAGCGTGTCCAGAGAAGGGCAACAAAGCTGGTGCAGGGTCTGGAGCACAAGTGCTGTGAGGAGCAGCTGAGGGAGCTGGGGTTGTTCAGTCTGGAGAAAAGGAGGCTGAGGGGAGACCTTATCACTCTCTGCAGCTGCCTGAAAGGAGGTTGTAGCGAGGTGGGTGTGGGGCTCTTCTCCCAAGTAATAGGCAAGAGGACAAGATTAAATGGCCTCCAGTTACACCAGGGCAGGTTTAGATTGGGTATCAGGAAACATTTCTTCACTGAAAAGGTTGTCAGGCACTGGAACTGGCTGGGAGGCGGTTGAGTCACCATCCCTGGGGGT
>KL276630.1:6220-23408 GCA_000699545.1 Podiceps cristatus
TATCTGGAAGGAATATACAGGTCTTGGGTCATCTGCTTAGGGTAATGATTTTAACACCGAGACCAAACACACACGGTGATGAGGCTGCAATAAGCACTCCCCATCTGAGATGGCCGGTGATGGTGAGAACCCCATCCGGTGCCATCTCCCACTCCAGGCTGGGTCGAGCTTCTGTTCTTTGGCCCCAGCACCGAGGCAATGTGGTCCCACGAGCCGCTGCAATTCTGCCTGAGCACTTTCATGCAACTTTGTCCTCTTTAAAGGTTTCCTTTCTGCTGCATGACCACCATCAGATTTTACAGAATATTTATACATTTAAGAAGCAAGTGTTTAGGTGGATTTCATTTATGAGTTGCTGCATTCAGCACAGGCTCAGTGAGAGCTACCTCGCTGCCGGTAGGCATGACTCCTGCCAAAATAAAGATGACAGCAAGGCAAAAGCAACTATCAAGCAAGGAAACACGGCATGACCAAACTTTCTGGACAGAGACGATCCTTTTGCTCTCTATACAAGAGGAACCCCAGGCTAGAACCACTAGGCACTTAGGTACCTCCAAATAACAGCAAGGGCTCTTTACCCCACACTTGCACAAACCGATCTGCAAAATACAGAAAAAAATTCTACACACACACACCCCCCCCGCCCCAACCCCCTGATCCGGGTGCTCGTGTCAGCTGCTACAAGGCCTGCCTCCCTCAGCAAGCCCCTGGCGCAAACCCACCAGCCAGCCCCTGGGCACAAGGCAGCTCGCAGGCTGACACCCCGACACCATTATTTGCGCAGCACACATGGAGTCTCCGTTTGTTGGGCCAGCCTTCCAGCAGCTGATACTGGTCAGATGTGTCAAACCAGAGCTATTTTTTCTTTCAAGGTGGGTCAGAATTTACCTACCTGCCCAAACAGCAATCAGCCAACAAAGCCAGTTGCATTCAGAGCAAGATCAATGCAAATAATTGGGTATTTTTAAGCTCAAAAGGGGAACGAGTGCTTTCCCTCCCAACTCCACCCAGGGCAAACCAAACACAAAAGCCTTCTGTCTTCGAAGTAAAAATCCCCTGGCATTTCAGTTTGTTTGATAATATGCTGTTAACTGAGGTTAAAAGCATGGAAATATGTTGATTTAGAACACAAGGACTCCAAGCCAGTGTCTATCACCATTTCTCTGGTTGCCCATGCACAGGGGCATCTCGTCTGCTCCATTTTTGGTACCAACCAATTCTAAAGAGAAGAAAAAAAGAAACAAAGATATGGGGTAATTCTCGTTAAGATGGTCTCAGTAGACACCCTTTCACCTGGCACTCAGGACATGGCAGCTGCAGATAAGAAGGAGGGGCTAAGTCCTGTTAAGAAACAAAGGAAAAGGATTTTCCCTGGCTGGAAAAGTCTTTGGATGAAATTGTCAGAAATATCTTTTTAAATCCATTTTAATAGTCATAGAATTGGATTGCACTGGTGGGAAGGGCAGGGAGTAGCACTTTGCAGCTCCAAATCTGCAAGTTACAATTAAAAGGCTTTCAAGCAGTCAAGTTCAGCTTCCATTACCAGAAAAACTTTTGTCAGCAGCTGTGAGCGTGGTTTCTAGTAGTAAGAGCTAAATGCCTGCTGGGTTAAAAGTGCTAGCTGGGGAATCTGAATGTGCCGGGGGCCTGGCAAAGCATATGGACTCTCCCTCCCACCTCCCCAAGGGGAAAGTTATGTGCTTGCTTAGGAGATAATGGAAAAAGAAAATTTGAGAGCAGCTGTTTGTGCTTGAGGATCCATCTGCTGCACCTCCTAGAGATTTGACGGCCATTTTAAGATGCACAACATGGGCGTCTGATTTGCTGGTAAAGGAAATGATTGCAAGAGGCTGGATGCTCACATGCTTGCGGGTTTGGACTTCACCCAAATGAAAAGGTTGGCCTAAGCTGGAGTCAGCTCATTGTGTCACCAAGACGGCTAGTGTGGACATGATTCAACAGTAGATGAGCTCAGGTGTTGAATGCAGTTGGTTTTCTGATGTGTTTATGGGCCCCTGGTAATACCCTGGAAATATTACTGCCATGTTGGACAGACTGGGACACAGAGCTTGTAAAGAATGTGGATCTCTGTGAACAGACCTTGTAGGTGCATCAAAAACTCATCTACATTTTCTACCAAGTCCTTTAAAAGCACTTTAAAAGCTTCATCACCACAAAATACCATTTTTACCTGTAATACATATTTTTAAACCAATTGTTCCACAAGCAGCGGGATGAAGGGAACTTGCTTTCCTATGGATTAAGCACTCTACAGTTGGATTTTTTTGGTGCTTCAAAAAACCACAGAAAATGGTAGAAGTGTCCCAGGAAGGCAAGACACTTGTTGTGTGCAATTCCCTCCCTCGTTTTGCTTCACAGCTCCACATATCTGGTATCTTTATTCCTTTGCCCTCATTAGAGGCACTAGCAGGTGTCTCTTCCGCATCCAGCTATTTATCATCTTCACATGGAAATCACACGTACCTGGCCAGACGGCAAGATTACCTGCAGTATAAGCTCTCCGCGTGGTTTTTGTCTGAAGCCCTCTTTGTGGTGTTCGTTTGTGGAGTTAGTGCAGAAGTTGCTGTGCCATCTGGCAGTGTGTAATCAAGTGGAGCACCGGGAAATTGAGACGTTTGGAAGCAAAATAGCTAGCATCTGCAGAGAGCAAGCAGCCTCGTAGCCAGCCAAGCTGTGGTGTCGTCTGCAGAATTCTGCCGTTTCCAGAACCAGGCTCGGTGATTTTGCAATGTCAGCTGAGGAAGCGCTTGTTTTAACGACGACCGGGGACCACGCTGCTGTTCAGGTTGACTAACAGTAGCAAAATGGCAACCTTCTCTCTTCCCACCCACCCCAGGCAATAGGCGACAGCTCTGCTAGCGTGTCCTCGAGCTATAACAAGTTACCCTGTGGGTAACAGAGCAAATGTGTCTCTTCAGTGCAGTTTCTTTTCTGTCAGCAGCCAGCTTTTATTTAGAAGCACAAGCAATTCTGCGTGACTCAGCTGGCCCAATGAAGGCATCCACTGCTGAGGATACGCACAGCGCTGGCATCCGCTGCCTACACCTACGCTGCTCACCACCACCTCACACAGTCCAGCCAGCAGAAGTGACACAACTTCTTAGATTTTAGATCAATTCTCATCTGCCCGAGGGTGTAAGAAGTTGATTTCCAGTAGGACTTCAATTTTAAAGTGTTCTCTTAAATAGCTCTGAGAACTTCCTCCATGCCGGGGAGCTCGGAGTCAAGCCATAGACCCGGGCTCTTTCTGTCGACACCTCCCTTGTGCTCAGTGACTTGTTCTTTCTGGCCTCCTCAGTGTCTTCTCTCACATGCCTGGGTGTCTCGTCCTCTTCCCACACTGTAGCTCAAAGTTGCTGGAGACAGAAACCTTTCTGGAGCCTGGTGTTTGCAAAGCACGTGCATCATCGTGAACTTTGGTGAATGACAATTAATCATAGCTTTTACCCTGAGCAGTTCTTCCCTCCTCCTCACAGCCCACACATCTGCCACAGACCTCAGCAACACTGATATTTGACGAGCAACGTACCCCTAAAACAACACAGCAACACCTTGCTTCTGTATTGACGTTCTCTGACATGGAAACTGGGCTATGCATAAAATGAGTCCCAAAATGGCTCCGGCAACCCTTCGGATGTGTAAAGGAGGCAAGGGCAGAGAGATCAAGTACTGAGCAGTACTATTACCCAAATGCATTTTTGAAACCTTTGGGAATAGAAGGAAGTTACAGAACATGTGGATGAGTTAATTGTCATGCTCTATGGCAAGGAAAGATCGAGTATTTACTAGTAACCAGCACAACACTCCCCCAAAATGGTGCTTCCCTGGATGGTTCCACAGGCTGACAAAGCCTGGAAAGTTCTTGCTAAATGTCTCTCCCACACAATGCAATTTGGCAGAGAGATTAACAGCATCATGTACTGCACCTTCTTTTTAATCTCATGTAAAAATTTCGACTGCTAAACCACTCTCCTTAATCGGCAGCGAGCCATTACAACTGCTCCTCAGCGAGTACGTGCTGGAACACCGTACTGCTCTCAGGAAGCTTTTTGACCTACCTACAGGAGCTATATTATAGCAGCACTAGCCTATAATTAAGGTCTTGTCAAAGTTTCCTTTCTATAATGCTGCTCCAAAAGGAGAGAGTATCCAGAACTGAAGGTACCTAGAAAATTCATGGTTACTCAACAAATTGCTTGGGGTTTTTGTATAGGATTTTTTAAAAATAATTTTTAAAGTAATAGAAATTGTTCAGTATGTCTGAGACTTCAAACTGAATACCTAGCTGTGACTCATCCCAATGAATTCAAGACCTTACTGGTAGGTACAACAGCCCCATGTTCCTTCTTGAAGATTTCCTACAGAATAAATTGCATTATTTCCATAAGACTGAAGTTTTTCATCTCACTTTTCCTCAAGACATCTAAGGCAGTAGAAGTCTTCACTCACACTACTAGTCTTCCAGCATAATTAGGTTAGCTTTTCCCTGCTTGTTGGGAGCACAGTGCATCTAAATGAACTTCCTCATGGTGCTGCAACACCGGTTCTTCAGACGATGAGCTCAGCTATATAGTACAGAACATGCGTGTATGTGTACCTGCTATCAGACTGAATTGTATATTCTCTTAAGCATTAAAAAAAACTCTCAGAAAATGCCTAAATCCTTAGCTTTGAAAATAATACAAATAATTATATTCACTTGTACTTTTAAAAATAATACCATAGTTGTGCTTGGCTAAACCTTGAAATACAGGATCCTAATAAGCAGCACCGTGAGTGATAAGGCCTGTCCATTAGACCTGTCCACTTGGCTCAGGCTCAAGTGGTTAAGGAAGGTCAGTGAAATACACATGTGCAACTGGAACATAAGAAAATAGAGGCTTAGTCTCTGTGAACCTCAAAAATCAGGAGGAAGGTAGTGAGTTGAGAAGTACCTGGTGCTGTGTGAGCAACCTGGTGATGCGGAGCACATGTTTGGGGGGAGGAAGGTGGGGGGCCAGGGGCACAGGCCCAGCTGCTGGATCAGAGCTGTTATCATCGAGAGGTTCGGTGTGATGGTCTCCACAGCAGCAGTGGGTATGAAGAAACTGGAGAACTGCTGCATCTGCCGTGACAGGGAAGGTTGAGGGCACTGAGGAGTGGTGGGAGAGGAAATCTGAGCTGAGCTTGCTCTGACGTCCATGTCAAACTCTCCCTGTGTTGGTTCTTTCCTGTATGCAGACTCCTCACTTCTGCCTCAGGAATCTCTTTTGCCTCTCCTTTCCCTAAGGAATTCATGCAGGCCTGGCATAAGCTGAGGAGCCGGGGGAGGCATCCAGCTGCCTCATGCTCCAAGCTGTGAGGGGACGCTCTCCTGTCCAAGAGCGACAACTGCAGTTGCTGCTGGCCATCCCGGTTGGGATGCAGGCAGAAGTGAGTGTGACAGATGCCAGTGTGTGACCTGAGATGCTTGACACTCGGCCACCCTGCTGACTAGCCCAGATGGGGAAACGATGGTTGCAGGGTTGCAGGTATGGTCTGGTGAGGCCATCTTCTCATCCAGCAACCATAGACTAGACAGTGCACCCGCTATGCTCACCGCTTTCCCCACTCACCTGCCTTGAAGCGGCTTGGATCTAGTCACGGATCAGGTCACAGATCCTACAACCATCTCAAGTAGCAGGAAACCATCAAAAGACACTAGTGACAGCTGCTCTGTGTTCATGCTTCCTCCCAGTTTCCTAATTCCAAATCAGTTCACCCGCTCCTAGGATGCCCTTCTGTCCTTCCTCTGCCTCTTACCACCTTGTCCATCACAGCATGCTCCCTCTCTTCCCTCCGTCTCAGCCTGACTGCCACTTGCTCTTGCTTAAAATCTCAACATAGGACATTTCATGAAAAAACACCAAAAATACCTGCAGCAATGGACTTCGGCATGCAAAAAGTCTTCTTGAAAGCCTTTTCCACCTCTTTGAATGAAAACCTGTGCATGGCAGAGGAAATACAAGCCTAACCCTTTTGGTCTTTATGGTCTTTAGAATAACTTTGGTACATCTAAGAAGTGCATCTTAAGACAGCTTGGGCCTTGTTTCAGGCAGAGCCAGCTTACAGAGACTAAAAAACCAATTACAGACCAGACTTTACCTTGCAGCTTTTTTTTTTTTTTTTTTTTTCCAAGAAGTAAAACTCCTTCCAGGTATCCTTCATCAAGCTCATTTGCGTTCAGCCAGAATACTGCATGTTATGACATGCAATAGTTTTGACCTTTGGTGTCAGAACAAGGAAAATAGTGTAATTCCCTCTCACAAGAGCTATAGTAGCATATATATTCTCTTTGCACACTCTTCCGCTGTTGAACAAAGTAGGGATTACACACAAAACATCTAAAAGATACATTTGAGAAATAATTACTTGGCCAAACAAAAATTTCCTTGCAGCCTTTAGAGTTCAGTGGCTGTCTGCTGCTGCAGTTCGCAAGAGACCAGAAACAGCGTTTTTAGAAACATTTAAATGGGATGTAAGAGCAGAGGGACATTGAGAAGATACTAACAAACACTGAAAAATCTGTCACTTTCTAGAGAAGTAAATGCAAGAAATAAATCTCCACAGATTTGCTCTGACTGCTATGTTTGTCCTTGCTGAGCAGGGGATCGACCAAACCAGGGGTGAGTCCCCCTGGCCTACTACAGACAAGGGCTTCAGCACCCAAACCCCTTCAGCCGCTGCTGAGCGTAACGAGCACCCCAGCACCTTGCTGCCTCAAGCCACGCCAGGCCGGTGTGATTAAACTCCCATTTCACAGAATGGGCAAATTAAGAATGGAAAACAAGAGGTACAAAGGGCTGTGCAACTGCTTTTTATGCCGAGTCATGTATTTCCCCAGCTCAAATAACATCAATAAATTGATCCTTACTTTACTGATCATAATGAAGGCTCAATCCAACGTGGTTCAGCTCCAATCCTGGAAAAGGCAACAAAGAATTCCCCGCTGCTGTTAAAGTCACTTTACATAGCTGTTCCTCTTTGTATTAGCTTGACAGTAACTCATATTAAGAAATGCTTTTGGACGAGCTCACCTGTTTAAGTCAATACATCTTGTGAATTAGCATCCCTTTATATAGTGGCCACAAAGAACTGGGCATCTTAACTTCACCTTTCACATGTGTAACCAGCCAGTTTTCACTGTGTCTGTCCTATGCCCCTCTTTAAAGCAAACAGCTGTAAGAAGAAAAGTTGACAAAAATAGTTTGAAATTTGTCTCATAATACTTTAGGCCTGTCCAATGGTTATGGAACACTAGCAATTTTTACTGTCATTTAGGTGGCACAAAGCTAGGCCAGGGCAGCTGGTAAAGCGAAAGATACAATCAGAACTACATCTCAGACAGTTTCTATCCTCTGGCATAAAATCATACCCCACATTTAACAGGCAGCTTCACTGCTGGTTACACTTCCTTTGAGCTGAAGCACTTAAATATGGAAGTTAGATTAACACTAATTTTAAAAGGTATGACCTAAAGACGTCTGCAAAATGACAAGCGTTAACCATCCCTGCAAGCCTGCAATGTGCACCAGCCTTTTGTAAGTTGCGTTTCCTGTTACGGGAGCATTACAGTCACGACTCCTTTTCAGTGACGAAAAACTTCACGGAACCGCTACGCCCCAGCATAAACAGCCCACATACAAAATGCTTTATCATTTGGATTACCCCCGTGTTACAGTATGCATGCTTACTTGCATCCAGGGATACCCAGGCAGAGATGCACAACGTTACTCAAGCACTGGAAGCAACCTCGCCATGAAGGCGTCTGAAGAAGGGCAACGGAGCTGGGGAAGGGTCTGGAGCACAAGTGCTGTGAGGAGCGGCTGAGGGAGCTGGGGGGTTTCAGCCTGGGGAAAAGGGGGCTGAGGGGAGACCTTATCACTCTCTACAACTGCCTGAAGGGAGGTTGTAGTGGGAGAAGAGTCTCTTCTCCCAAGTAACAAGCGAGAGGAAACGGCCTCAAGTGGCACCAGGGGAGGTTTAGATCGGACATTAGGAAACATTTCTTCACCGAAAGGGCTGAGTCACCATGCCCGGAGGTATTTAGAAGCCGTGTAGCTGTGGAGCTTAGGGAGATGGTTTAGTGGTGGGCTTGGCAGTGCTGGGTTAAGGTTTGGACTCGATGATCTTGCACAAACAGGAACGAAATTCTTCAAAACCTGTACTGCATCCTTGTGGCCTTCTGAGAAGTTGAGATGTGAAACTAACTGCTAGCGAGCTTCCAGCAGTTAACTTGCTCTGAAAATGAAGACTTCTTAGCAGGCTGATTCAAACACTTCACATATGTGAACTTTTTCTCATGAGTGATATCAACAAAATTAAGTAGAGCACAACGTGCCACATTGCAACGTACTGCTAAAATGGCTAATGGTTACCTTCAAAAAGTATGTCACTGCAAGATTTCCTATACACCACAGATGGTACGTTTCAAATCAACTATAGGCAAAGGGATCAGAGACAAGGAATGCTGTACTTTCGTAATCCAGTAGTGAAACTATTTCTCTTCCACACCGGCTATTGCGATGGGAGCCGCGGGTGGAGGTTAGGTTTTGAGTTTTTAGTTTTATTCAGTAGCATGCAATGATATTGCTTGATATTTAGCTCCACCTATGGGCACCTCCACATACATCTTTCAATTCACTGAAATTAACACTAGTTATGCTTTAAGGCTCTAATCATGCAAATCTCCCCTACCCCCCACCCCCAAAGGAAAAAAGAAGATGCACAATTCTTTTGAGGACCGCATTGACATTAAGATGTAAGTTATTACTGTAATGACACAGCACACACGTTGGACAATGGTAGATAGCAGCCAGCATCGCGCTCGTGAGCCTGACATGTTCCCAGGCCTACTGAAGTACTGAAGGCACCACAACACGCCCTGTGAGATATGGAATTGATTACGGCGTGGCTGGAGTTACAGGTGCACGACATCGGAACACCGTACAACAGGCTGCTGCAGCAAAATAAAGGATTAGCATGTATAAATGACAGGAGGAGACATGCAGCACAGAGCAAACAGAAAATCAGATATAATTTCATTAGGATTAATAAAGGACATGACATCTTGGGCATTAGGGGAATATAGGAAAAGCTCTTAGTTGCACTTAGAGGTTTCATCAAGCGGGATGTGGCAACAACGAAACTGCAAACAAAACAAATTCCTGGCACAACTTCAATGGCAAGAAAACATGCACACACTCAAAGTGTAGGCAGGTCCACACAAATAAAGTTAAAAGTTAAGGAGATAGATAAAGGATCTGTTTGGTAGATGGTACACAATGAACTCCACTATGTAGGAAGAAGGAGAAAAAAAAGATGAAGTGCAAGAAAGATTTCAAGATGGGACAAAGATACAATCCCCCAGAAACCCCACCCCAACAAATTTATACTCTATGAAGAGGACTGAGACTACAAAGTACAAGCTATAAATACATAATCACTCCAGATATGAAAGTCATTATTGACAGGCTCCAACACTGGCAGCAAAAGCAGCATCAGACTGAAGACTGCTGAAAAATTTCCCGTCGATGCTCCCCCCAGGCTGTGCTACCAGCGTACGAGACCTCTGCAAACCCTTTGTTAAGCCTGTAACGAAGCTCTGAAGCCACAGGCGCTGAGCTGTGCCTATCCTTGGGTAAGGGAAAAAGGGATTTCAGTAAGAAGACCTAGGAAATGCTTGTAACCCTCAGACTCTGTGTCTTTTGGGAATATGAAATAACATCTTGTGGAAGAAGGGCAGGGGTGAGAGCTGGAAGCAACATTAGGAAGAACTGGAGCGTCTTGAGTTGGTCTTTAAGAGGCCGAAGCTCCAAAACAGAATGGATGACATGATTGCTAGAAGTGACAAAATCCCACTTGGAACCTCTGTCTCTTCCTCCACTTGCTCAACCTTTCATACTTAAACTCCCATCATTTTATTTCTTTTCGTACCTCAAGAGTGTATGGCAGTAAAAAAAAAAATTTCTAGTTACTCAGAAAAAAAAAGGCAAAAAAAAAAAAGAAATAAGGGCAAAAAAGGGACAAGATGGCAGAGATGCTATAATTTTAGAAACATTAATACAAACCAGGTAAGTGACAAAAAGTTTCAACTGCAATAGTCACTACTTTATTAACAGAAATTTTGTCAGAACAGATAAATCCACTCCTGCCAGATCCATCCTGTCACCTACTCATCAAAGTCAGCTTTGTGGTCTCGCTTTATTTACTGTAATGTACAGTATCTTGGGGGATGCCTTATCTTTGTTATTATTGGTTGTTTTGTTTTCTTCTTTTCAGACATCCAAATATGAATTATTAAAAGTATTGATGAGGTACAACTTTCTGCAAAATGTTTCTAAAGTGTGTTGGGCAAGCCAGGAAAAAAGCAAAAATGATAGAAGCAGCGCAACAACTGAACCCAAGACCTAGTAAGTGAATTTATGACCTTAGTCTATGCCTAAAGGTCTACCCCTTGCTATCATTTCATATGCTTGGAACCGAGAGAGGGTTCGGGACTTACCAGAACAAGCAAGCAAGCTTTATAGACACAAATCACAATTTCAAGTTAAAGAACTTGTCTTCCCCAAAGCATTCTTTCTAGTGTGACGAAGCAAAACTTGACTAGGCAGGTGATTATGCCTAGGGCAAAATCTGTGCTGTAACTGTTAAAATGGTATGAGAGTTAGTTGCCGGAGTTCATTCCTTCCCCACCCTTGACAAGTCCGAACTACACAAGAACAACTGATACACTTGTCCAGTATTTCAAATATCAAAGTTACTACACTTGTTGCTGCTCTGCAAAACAAAACCCTGAGTAGAAACAAACTTTAGTCTTACACGTTGCTGAATTCACCTTGGTAACAAGTAAGGTCCTTAATGTGGCAGCGCATGCACAAATGCATAATCCAACGGTAGGAAAGCCTATCACTAAGCTGGCAACAAGTCTTGCAAAATGACAAATGCTAGTGATCACCTACAGATTTATGGAGATTGCGCGTGCTATCCTTACGCAGGGGGCAAATAATAAAATGTGAGCTATACTTCCAAAAAGAAAAAGAAATGGGGTCTTCTATGTAAATCAGGATGGCTCAGTTGGAATTGCTGTTTCACGTTCTATCTTTTGTTAGATCACTTAAGGACCAAGTTATTTCTGTTACTCCACACAGAGTTCCCCTGGACGGGTCTGCTATTGATGAGCAGCAGCACTTTGCAATTTCAAACCACTTCTCTGTATAAAACAATTTCTTACAAACATCATTAAATACTTCCCAGTCCTAAGTAGAGAAGAATGAAGAGCATTAACATCAATACCTCCCTTCTGCCGTAAAAGGATTTCCATCCTTATCGAGAGTGAAACCTTCAATGCATTTTTGCTTAACATGTTGTGCAACACAAAGACTTACAGTTACTAGGTAGAGCCATTTAAATGTAAAGCTAATATGTTTTCATATTCCAAGAGCTTTAAAAATAGAATGATTCATGTGGTAGAAGAAAACTGGTAAGGATATTATGAATGCACAGGGATTATTATAGAATAGTAAGATGTTGATACCTTTATTAGGAAGCACATCAACATCAGGCATTGAGGAATCGATTTTTAACCGGAATATTCTGGACTGTATTTTATTCATTAGTAGAGTATCATCCTTTGATTGAGATCATGCAAGTCTCTTAAGCAGAAGGTTGGAAAGTTTTTCTCTGAATAAATTCATTTGGTTGGTAAGGATGTGACCTGGGACAATATTCTTACCTTTTTCAAATCAGAAGTGTTTGGAAGTTTAAAGTTCAGATTTTGGCGCAAAATCTTCAACTAGTTTCAGGCACAAATACCACGACATGTACAAGAAGACAAAATATTTTAATTTAAATATGCCCCATACTATACAACTGTATAAAATACCAACTAAGCATTCATTTGAACATTTGAAAAAACAAAACAAAACACAAAACCACCAAAGAAACAGAAAAAGCAAGCAGCACACTGTAGTAATGATAACAGAAGGTGGCACAAGCCAGGATATACAACCAGAAATACAGGCAAGTTACTGTCTCACAGTCTTTGTTTACAAATACCATCAGAAAGGGAAACACACTGTAACCATCCCAAGACTTCCATGGTTTCTAGTGCCCACCTCATCAAGCAGATGTCAGTGTACTAAAATGATGAAAACCATATTGGTATTTAACATTCTATTCTTTTTAATTGAAAGGTAGCACTGCTTCCTTAATATTGCTAGGAAACAGAACAGCAACTACCTGGGTTTCTAATGCAAAACTAACACTTTGATTGGTAATCATGGAAAGACGGAAAAGGGACAGAGGAGGAATTATTCGAACAATTTTAAACTGAATGAAGTGAAACACTAAGTCCAGCAGTAATTTGAGAAACATGGAAAAAAAATCTTGGAAAGGCTTAAAGGCAATTGTGGCAATCCTACAAAGTTTCTCTCCATTTTATTTAATTTTGTGTGTGTGTGTGTTAATAAGCAGTACATGTATCCAGCCGATTGTTGCACCTTAGTAACAGAAAATAACCTTATGCATCCCCATGTCCATAAAACACGGCTCCAGCAATACATGGCATTAGCTCTTCTTAACGCTGTGAACGTGGAGAGAGGGCCACTTGAATTAGGTCCAAGACAGACACCAAGTATCAGTGTGTGTTTGAGTTTACAGGGCATACCAATCAAAGCAAGATCCTAACGGCAAGTATTCCTAAAGTTCAATATATTCCTGCTCTCTGTAGTCACAGGATATCAATTTCTATTTTGCCTAGTATAATGACAGGCCTTCAATAACACTGCATTTACACTGCACCACAGCTTGGAATGGTTCCATTATACATCTTACTTTTTAAAATATGTATTATTTATTTAAAAAACAAGGTGTGGGCCTGGGCATTTAAGTCAATGTTTGCTTCAAATGGCACAGAATGGATTTCTTAATATTAACTCCAGCTACAAAACTTGCTCACACCAACTGTGGCAAAAGCAAACCAATTGAGAACCATGCTTTGATTTCTAAAAACATGTTGAGAAGCTTCAAACATCCCCTTTCTAAAACTGTAAGTGATAATTTCCCACAGATATCGGTTACTATCTCTTAAAAAAAATACTGAAACCTATTTGAAAGTGAGGATCTCCATTTTAAAAAACAAGTAATAAAATACACTTTTCCCATCTTTCTTCCTCTAAACGTGTATGTCATGTGCTACTGTCTTTAAAACACTAACATATAAAAAACCCTAAAGCTTCTCCCACATATACCCATTACTTAAGTATGCACCATTACTTGGCATTAAGCATTTCTAAATACCAGCTTATTTTGGAAGCAAAGCTAAGAAAGTTTATATTTATGGACATAGAAAGCCAGTAGAAAAAGTTACAAGTGTGCAACTTGTAGAACAGTTCACGTCAGGAATGAATGAGGAAAAGGCACTCCATCTCTCTTCGCTGTTCTACGCACTGCGTGCAATTTTTCAGTCACTGTTAAACCTTTTCTCACAACAATGGAGATTCACATACTGAATATAGTTCACGTCTCTCCATTACCATTTTTTCACTGAAAAATTACATTGCTGTGAATATGCAACATTAGCTTTATTTATACATTTAAGAGTACTTTTTTTTCCAAATGAGAAATTCAAAGCTACCGAACAAATGTTATTGAAGATATAAATTATTTAAATAATTTAAAATCAACTTAATTAAACAACTTTCCTATTGCACATTTTTCCATTACTTTGCCAGATAAAACCCTATATAGGCATTTAAAAGGTTAAAATTTTAAAAGCACAAGTTACATAGCACCAAAATAAGGTGCCGAAGAAATTGTATGCCTGCAGGAAAATGAGTGCCAATAAAAACAAATATAAATATATATGTATATACACATCTACTAGTAAGTCCGGGATACTGAGATAATAAATACTTTAAACAAATTCCCAGATTTCCAGAAATGTGAGAATCTATAGAAAATAATGCAAAGTTACTTCAGAAGACCAAGAATACACATGCACAAAATCTATTATAAGAAAAAGGTTTACAATTCCCATACTTTAATCTGTAAAACCACCTCTGTAATCGCTATGTACTCCACACAATGACTAGCCTATCAGTTTGAGGATTTATGTCAGTCAGAACAAAAAAGCTTCCCCCAGTTGCTTTATAATGGAACAGCCTACAGTAGCCCCCAAAAAATAAACCTAGTTTGTCCTGTTATGTCTCAAAATGTCTTCTTCTGCCTATCTTTTGTTCCCGGTGACCTGGGAATACACTCATGACATCGATCAACCCGCAGCATCAAAAATAAGGATGAAACCTCCTATATTTTTTTCTGAGCAAACTTATATTGGAATTTCTCCTACTATAACTGCTGCTGTTGCCACCAAACCTGTGACCTGATGTTTCCACAGTAAATGTTTCCCCCGCATATGTCTACTTGTAACCCTTGGAAAAACAACAGCAGTTCAACTTAAATGGGTAGGAGTATAATCTGGCCTTCTTGTCTGAATAATTTTTGGTTTGGGTTTCTTCGTTTCTTCTTCCACATCGTTTTCCTGGTCACTCTCACATACGTGGACGACAACACTAGGAGTAGTGTCAGTTGCAGCATGTAGCTCATACTTTTCTCCTGAAAGTTAAAATATTAGCAAAACTGGTTAAAAAGGATCCATTCTGTAGAGAAGTATGAAAGAAATTACTAAAAAGAAAGGAATACATAAAAATGTGTAAGTAATGCACTGATGACAAAAGCCCGATGCCACCACACATTAGATAGTGCGGGCAGGTGCATTGCCAACAGTTCTATTTACCATCCAGAAGTATTTAGGTTCCGTTTTCAAAGCAACATAGCTCAGTTGCTCTCTTAAAAGCAAGTTTATGTAAATTACCCTGGGCATTCCAGAAAGCGTTCTACATGAGCAGTCCTAAGTCTTCTCGGTGGGGTTTTTGCCATTTTAAAGTGCACAAGATTATCTATCCACTCTACCACATTCAGGAAGACTTTGCTTTCCTGAATGACGACAAAACCATGGGATCTTCCTTTCCCCCAAAAGCTTTCAGTGTTAAGAAAGCTGGATGCAGTTCTTCCCACCTCACACAGAGGTGGGCATTCTGTGGTGCAGCAGAGCTAGACAGCAGGCTTCGTGCATATATAATGTGAAACACTCAGATATAATACAGCCACTCTGTGGAAGTGTTACGATACAAATTTTATTTACCACTGATCTGAAATATGTTTTTTCCATAATATAAGGAATTACTTTTAAATCTAATCAGCTGTTAACTAATTCTAATCTTACATTAGGTCAGGGAAACAGCAAACCATTTCTTTTCACCACTCCCCTCACAACCTCCCCTTAATTTTTTTTCTTGTTATTTTATACTCATTACCTCTCACCCCTCAATGGAGAGAACAGTCTCCATTAAGATCACTAGAGTTTTCTGCGCATCAGCTGTTCACAAGAGCTAACACCTGTGGCAAGCAGCACACTCCAGTGTACCAAGGCTCTGAAGTGGTCTCTGCTCTGTTTCCCTGAGAGCTTTAGGAAGGGGAACAAAGAGCAGTTCCATAGAGGAACAGGCTCTTGCCCCCAGTTCTTCAGAAACACAAGCCACTGTGCTAGAGTAACCCCTGCTTGCTCCTTGGTACCAAGTCATTAACTCCTTGTTCCAATGAACATCACAGTCAAGAGGCAGAGCTTTAAGGACTCACCATTCACAATATATATGAAAAACCTCATGGGAAAAGGGATCACGGATCTGCCAATGAGCAGAAGAGAACTTCCAGGGGCTGCTTAGTAAGCCCTTAAGTATTTATTTTAAGACCTATAGGTTTCTTTTTGGTATTGCTAAAACTTAAAAGGAAAGCTTGCAGTAAAGAAAGCAGCACCCATGGACGAAGTTCTGAATTTCCATAAAATCAATAAGCTGTAATGTTATTTGTCTATTCATTCCACGCGTTTCATCAAAACCAACTTTTATTCCAACAGGAATAGTCTTATGGAATTTCTGTTTCAAAAACTAATTTCAGGAAAATAAAATCTTTGATAAAATCACTTAGTATATCAGCAGTATTCTTGATGGATGGTTTTAAAGACCTACATGCAGGCTCATCTGCTTAGTTTACATGTTTCTAGATAAACAAATGATCTGTAGCAGTGTTTTATACCTCCACTTCTAACTGTAATATCTTCCCTTCTTCTTGCCATTATAATTCACACATCATTTAAAAGATGGTATTTATTAAAAACTGGCAACAATCTACCCTATGTTTTACGCCAGCATAAGCATAGATTTTTGTCCCTCCACAAACTGCAAAGGGCTGAATTTTCAGAGGTAAGGAGAATTCCCCAGTGGTTTGTGAGATGCACATTATTTTCACTACCATCTTTGGATACCACCAGCATACAGTCAATCATAAACTACTACATAGAAAGCTGATGCATGAGGAGCTAAAAGCTCTGCCCTACCCTCTTCTCCACCCCTTACTACTGACATAATGTGTTCCCTAAGCTGGTATGTAAACAGGTATATAAAAATTCTACAGTAAAATGATACAGATTACACTTTTTATTCTCTCTGATACTGTTACTAAATGTGGCCATTTTTTCTCTCCCCTAAGCTTAATAGCACAGTTGCAAGCAAATCAGAGTTGTAGCTTTTGGGACATCTAATTTGTACCAATTTTCATTAACAAGGTTGTCTTCACTGAGGTATAAAATAACATCAAGGGATGTGACCATTAATCACTGAAAGCAGAATCATGGTTAAAATAACAGTTCAGCGGAACTTTACATATATCTCTGAATGTAGTATTTGGTTTAACACAAATAGCAGGCAGAACTGTTTCTCCTATCTGTGGTGCTATCTATTTTTCATAAATAGACCTATAAACAGTCTATACAGCATGATTAGCTTAAATGACAAGCAACTTATGGGATAGCACTAGAAATAAGGGGTAAGCGTACGCTCTTAATATCTCCTTTAGTTTGGACAGCGGGGACAAAAAAGAGGAAACTGATATAAACTTTTTTCCTTTCCAGGGTGAAGCTGTCTCCAAGTTTCCAGTAAATGAATAAATTGCAGCAGATGAAAATTAGAAGGAGCAGCAGAAACTTCTCCCTTTTGACTCCAAAAGAAAATTAGATTGAAACTTATAGTTT
>KL276630.1:23425-54064 GCA_000699545.1 Podiceps cristatus
AATTGCCTCTTTGTTTTTAGGAAGCTGCTTCTTTAAAATTCTGATGAAGAAGGTAATATATTATTGAAGTAATATTCAAGCAATATTCATGCTTTCTATAAATCACAAACCAGATCACATTGTGGAGGTCTAGGCCATCCAAGTGATCCCGTGGAATTTGTGTGTTAGGAAGTACCACTTGCTACTACTTTTTCTGATATTACAAATTTAATTGGCAGATAGTAATTCATCTGAAAAGTTCTAGAAATTCAGAAAGTTTAAAAGGTGTTTTACCCAACCAAAACTCTACTGTTTCTACTCCTTCTTACCTGGTCCTAACTTGGAGATAGCATATAAAAGGTCATAGTTAATGACTGGAGTAGCATCTTCTACTTGCTTCCAATCGACAGGTGGAGAAGCAGGAGGTGAAATCAAAAACTGTTTGTCTGGATTTGGTGGTGCCAAATGTGAGCTTCCAATGTGCAAAGTCTGAAAAAAGCATAAAAGCCAAAGCTGTTTCACTATTATCGATGACTCCATCATTCATGAGGAATTTTAAGGTTTAGATAATGTTATGCTGTAACAGGCACTCAAGGTGGCAGCATGTAACTACATTGTTGAGAGCTATATGAAAGACCCAGTATACAAAATACAGACAAGCCACCACACTCATTAACTCTGATGAAACATGCAATGAAGTATGCACACCAACATCTTCTCATTATGGAGCTTTACAAAAATTTCACCAGAAAATATCTGTCCTTAAAATACTGAAGTAGGAGGAAGCTGGATATGGGCTTTAAGGCCTAATGACAAATGGTGTTGAAACTCATTACCACAAGTGAGAGTGGTGAGAATTCTAGAAGGTATATAAATAAACTGGCTCCTTCAGGACTGTCCCTAGGGACATCTGAAACAGACACACATAGATTAATTTTCCCATTAAATTTACGGAGGAAAACACACAGCAGCTACCAAAAAGCACCCAGTTACCAGAACTTGAGAGTTTCACATCTTTGGCAACAGACGCCAGCCAGCTGCAGAGCTGCGCTGATGGCGATCTCCAAGTATAAACGTGTGCTAAGCAAATGATTTGCAGTAGTGAGAGCAGGATCAACAGGTAGCAGCTCTACACTTTGGATTCCCTCAGATAGTACTTGAGAGCATATGTGTGTGCGTGCGTGCTGTTGGCAGAGCGCACTTGGCTTCCCCCACCCTGTTAAACTCTGTCTTTGACTGTGCTGATCACTATCACCTACTCCCTTTCCCCAAGGTTATCCAAACAATACAGAGGGAGACATAAATGCAAAATATGCAACAGCCTCCCTACACTTGTAGCTTTGGAACAACCTGTGATTCTCTACTCAAACTGAAAAAATTAACAGTGTTCACTAGCATGACTGAAGACCTGTGGAAGCTTATCACGAGTAAGTTATGCTTAAGTACTGTGAGGATAATCACAAAAAGACTTACCTGAGCAAAATACAGTTTTATTTCCTTTCCAAGGAACTCTGTCTTGTGCAACTGGATTCTAGCATCTGCTGCAGATAAAGGGTTACTGAAATTTATTCGTACTCTTTTGAAGCTCTTAAAATACTGAAAGGTGATATCTCTGTCGTATGTTCTAAACAGTGATTCAAATTTGGCCTGAAAAGAAAGGACCAGAGAAGAAGTGAATATGCAACACTCTACATTTTCTCTAAAGAAACATAGAAATAAATTGCAGTTACTAGTAGGGGCATACTACTACTCTTGAATATTGATGTATTGGTAACAGCTTAAGACTTAATTTCTTTCTTTTCTCTTTTTTTATAATGAATTTTTCTAAACTATCACTTGTTTTCTCTATAGCAGCTTTTTTCTTCCTTAATAAAAATAGATTATTATCTTTAAGAAGTGTTGGACATGATCCTCTGATTTAGTAACAGCATAGAAATAGTAGTATTGGTAAGATTAAAAAGAAATGCTTGTCTTACAAAATTAATATCCAAAGGCCTTGGAAAAAGTCTGCCAAGCCTGCCTTTGTCTAAGTGTGCAATTTCCAGGAAACCAACACAACAGCTTTAATAGACAAAAATGGAAAAAAAAAAAAAGCGTATTTGCAAGCTAAATGTAACTTTCTTCAGTGACTCAGCATGTACAATGAAGATTCATCAACATCTCCTGTTTTAATAGCTGCTACTTTCATTTAGGAAAATGAACATATTACTGAACTCTAGTTTAATAGCCTCTTCTATTTCTGGAACTGAATTCTAAAAAGGCTCCCACTATCTTTCCTGAAAAATCTTAAGGACTAACCATACAGCTCCTGAAGGGCCTTTGGCACAATTTCTGATTTGACTGCATGGTGAGAGCAGGAACTGGACCAAAACCTCATACCTTCACAGATCTGCGGCTGCGCTACTTTGCTGTCCCATCTGTGTGACAAGCCCGAAGCACTTTTACCAACAGCTGGCTATCTCCATTTTGCACTTCGGGTTTGTGCTTCCAGGCCATCTATGTAAACCTGAATTGGCTATTTTTTATATCATTCATATGAAGAGTGCTTCCACTCTTACTTCAGGATGCCAGACCAAAGGAGGAGAAAGGAGTTTCTGAAGCTGCCATGCTCTTGCAAAGTGTTTCGGGCTCACACTGAGAACACAGTAACCAGTCACAAGCCTTATTTCAGTGACTGCAATGGATCAAGCATTCGGATTTCAGATATTTTCAGATACTTTCTCTTCATAAAAGTTTACTAGAAGTTCAATACAAAGCCAAAATAAACAAGTATGCAAAATCACATTGCCTCATTTTTTTTTTCACTGTTACATTTTGCATTAGTAGGAAAAAAAGCAACAAAGATTACATCAGAAAGCGGCAATTACTTCAAAATTTCGTTTTCCTTCCTAAAATGCTCTGCTTCACAAACTTGCCACAGCTGTGTACAAAACCACTATATCTCAAAGATATTTTAAAAACAGAGCTGTACTGCTTCTAGCTGAGCCACACTTAAGCTTCTTCAAAATGAGCTCTGAAACAAGACCAGGACCCTCCGCACACAAAGCCTGTATTTGTTAGCCCACTGTACTCCAGACAGAGCTGGATGCAACCATGAAAAGTAACCCAAACCCACGCTAAATTGCATTTCCAAGTTCACTTTCAACCTTTAAACTTGGAGAGTACCTGCAAGGTTTGTGATATATAGATGTAGTTTCTCAAAATGTGAGTGATTATAGAGGTCATAAATGTCATGCTAGCAATATGACACTAAACAAAATGTTATTTTATGTCCTTAAGGTATCTTAGCAGTCAACAATTCACTGTATCAGGATCGGATTACTTACATTATATTAATTCTAATCAGTTAAATATAAATCCGAGAAAACTTCTTATAGTTTTAACATTATGCTTTTAACTACACTGCCAGCCAAAAAATCCCATGAAAAGTATAAAGTACACTATAAAATACATGAATCTTACTACTAAAATTATAATCTAAACATTTGCTGAAAACACATATGCAAGTGAAGAATACTCTATACAGATAGTTAAGGAAGTCTGGAGGTAAACTTCTGATCATTTGCAGAATCACATAGCTTAAGATCTAATAATTTCCAGAGTTAAGAGTCATTCATAGCAGAGCGTACTGCTGCAGACTTGTAAGACCCAAGACCCTTACATCAAAGCGAAATTTTCTTACAATTCAAAAAGCTATCAAGGCATCTGTACTTCAAACAATTTGAAACAGCACCTACATACTTTAATATTCCAGAAGCTGACAGAAGTAAAACACAAAGGATAAAGCATACCCTTGTTTCTGCTTGATTGAAGACATCGCTATCTGCCACGCAGGCGATCAGAGAACTAAAACTGTAGTTAAAATTTCTAAAATGCATTTTGTGCTTTGCCAAAGCGATACTTGCTGTTCCGCAGAAACCAATGACTTTTAAGGAAGCCGTTGGCCCTGCAGGCAGCGTTTATAAGGGAAACAAGTCCAGCCCCTCGAAAAAAAAAAAAAAAAAAAAAAAAAAGGGGTTTCAGAGCATCCTGTATGTGACAGCGAATTCCTGAACAAAGTCCTGCATGCTTTGAGGCAGTCAGGAACAAAATGTAAGCTTCGACTGGAAAGAGGTGACGTCAGCACATTAGTCAGCTTCCCTATGCTAATTACCAGCGCTCGGGAGGATGGAAAAAACAGCTGAGGTTTGCACAGCAGCTGCTTTATCGAGCCTCTTGCAGCATAGTTTCCACTGGTAGTAATTCCATTCAGCGCTCAGACAACATGCTCTTCACTGGAATGGGACAACCCATCTTAAGATGGAAAATGTTACTGCTAAAGGACCAAAGTCTAGAGTAATAGGCTGTAATTAGCCAGGAGGAAAATTTCAAGACTTCAGAATGGAAAACAAATCCTTCAGGTCAATAGCTTTTGGTAATTCTGTGGAAAAACTACAGGGACTGAAATTTAGAGATTAGGAGGAATTGATCTGGGAAAATACATTTTCCCCTCATTACACTGTGAATTCATTTTGAAGCTTTCTTCAAAGCAACTATATGGACTAATTACCGCTCCCATTTTATTAAAAACTCATTCCGAGCCTCATAAACTGTTGAGGTCTTTTGAGATGGTTGGGGGTTGGGGTTTTTTGTTTGTTTAGGTTTTTGGTTTGGGGTTGTTTGTTTGTTTGTTTTGTTGTGGGGGTTTTTTTGTTTTTTGGTTTTTAACTGGAACTTCATCAGAAATCTGCTGGCAGGGTTTTAAGAGACAACCTGAACTACCGACGGCAGTGATGAGGTATGAAAACTACATTTCTGGCATTTTTTGGTTTATTTGTATCACAGTTTCAAACATTTCCCAAAAAGTAGCAGAGGGCATAGGTTTTTGGGTGGTTTGGGTTTTTTTTGTTGTTGGGTTTTGGGGTGGGTTTTTTGGGGTTTTGCTTTTCTGTGTGTTTTTGTTTGGTTGGTTTTTTTTAATCAAGAACCATTTTAACAAAAGCATAAACGTTTAAAGTTATTCATTAAGTTTAAGCTGAAGGTTTTACAAGCAATATGGAACTCTCCTATGCAGCTTCAGATCAAAATTTATAATGAAGTCAAAACTGTAAGTGCATTTAATTCATTTTACTATAACATGGGGCTATGACAGAAGCAGAGTTTTGTGAAATACTTGCAAACAATAGACAGTACTAAGTTTAAAACTTTGTTTCATAAATATTTAATCATGTATAACTATTCACATGAATAGCCTTCTCTATTTCCATGGGCTCTACTTACTTGCTTAAAGTTAAGGACGCTTATTGTGCCACAGGCTAAAATCCCCATTTAATAGTCAAACTCTCTGCTATTGTAAAGTTACCTCAGCGTAAAAGTTACCTTAGCGTGAAAGACTACTCAGACCAACTTCCTAGCACCTTTCCTTAGAAGCCCTCACTTTAAAATAAACTCAGCTCAGGAAAAGAGAAGGTGCTCTGAAGGACAACTCAACAACTGGTGTAGATGCTGTCAATGAGATTAAACTCAACTCCAAACAAGCCTCCAGTGTTCCAGGAGCACCCTACATACTGGGTGCCTGGAAGAGAGAAAGATAGGAAGAAACAGCAGCTCCTTTCCTCTCCCCGAGCTCCCGGGAAGATGGGACACAGTGGCTATACAGCCATGCAACACTGCCGAGATCTAGACTGGGCACACATACCGTGAGAAGAGGGCTGAGTTCCCAAGCTCATGACCTGTACCCAGAAACACAGATACTTAAGAGGAGGATTCATAAACAGCCATCATGCCAAGCAGTGAACCACCTGAGCTCACACAGAAAATCATGACGAGCATGTCTTGAATCCTGCCCTTTACCTGGAATTAGGTCGTCAAGTGTCTTAAAGACTTTGGAAATGGAAGCACCAAGCATGACTCCATAGACCAGCAGTCAGGATGCTCATCTGGAAAATATGGCCATGAATCACCTGAGAATTAAAGGAAAACAGGCTTTCCACATCCTAGGTGAATGCTATAGCTACTGCTAAGAAAGTAAAGAAGGTCTCCCCTTTAACTTGCTACCATGTCAGAGTCATTTGGCAACCTCTGAGGCTACTGAGGTGACTGCAGCATCTCCATGGGTGACAGGAGGGAAGAGTATTTCTATTGTAGAGCCTCATAGGGCCTACACAGGAGGCAGTTTGAGCTGCTCAACAGAACAAACATTTTGGCAAACTAACTGCAGACCTTCATATAGCTAAACGTGTCAAAGCTTCCTAGCAGTCCAGTGATTGTAAAAGTCTTCAAAAGCCCTATTTTGGACTTCACAGCTTAAAGTAGGACAGGTAGATCCTAGGCATTTGCATCCCTTTGTAACTCTAGACTTACATTTTTATGCCCAGATCCCATGAAGAGTAAGACATTAAAAACACCTCTGATTGCTATCCCTCAAGGCCACCTACACATTACTGAGACACAAGGAAAATGACTTTACAAGTCTTACTACAGCCATCTTCCAAATATAACTTTGTCATCTAAAACAGGACTACAGCCTGTTGTATTACTGTGCTAGTTGTAAACAAACCAACTATTTTTGAGAACATTTAACACCTCACAATTTTTTTTTTTCCAGATTTAAAATAAACACTGAGTCTGCTACTGATATACACTAGGATTTTACTTTGCCAATTTAAAAAGACAAAGAAAAGAAACCAGTCCTAGCCTGCTCCATTTTATCATCATCATCATCGTTTTTGGTAAGGTTGTATCACCAGTCACTTGCAAAGAAAAAATTCAGGGGAAACAAACCAACCAACCAACCAACCAACCCACCCACCCCCAAAGAAACAAAACCCAAAACCCACTACCAACCAAAAAAAATAAAAACCCACTGCATACTAACATTCCATTTACAACACAGAATAAACCGAGACCTGGTATTCAGGGAGGGGAGGGCAGGGAATCACTTTGAAGTGGTCTAATATCATTCTTGCTATGCTTGATTAGCACAAAGATGCAGTCTACAATGTCTCAATTAGTGGATTAGTGAATTAAATAAACTACCTTGAATTACTAAAAAACAGAGGTACTTTCTCAAAAGAAAAAAAAAATTCTCACTACCTCTGCTTCACTTAATGAAGTGTTATTTAGGGCAGCAGCATTATGTTGAGAGCCTTGAGATCTATTGTGGAAATCAAGACTCAAAGTTACAAAGCCACCATTACAAAATCCTGACAGTGTTGCAATGTTTTTTCTGTGGTGTTCACGTCCTGTAACATTTGTTAACCACATGCTGACGGACTGTCTGGAACAAGAACAGGACAAGACCATCAGAACTTCTGGATTTGATGTTCTGATACTATCAGCGTGCAGTTTTTCTTCTCCCTTGTCTTCAGAGAGTTTGTTGCTTTCTGTCTTCTCTTTGAGACTCCCTAGTGACCTACAGAAAGAGAACAAGGGCACGATCACCTGCTTAAAGATATATGCTGTCATCCAGTAATGTCTGATACTAAAGAACACAAACTTCTACCAGTGCAATGGTATGCTGCTGTACTTTGGGCAACAAGAATCAGGGAAAACAAACAGGTAAGAATAGTATGACATGACAACACGGTCAGCCCTGCTTTCTCAAGTTTCACCTTTCCCTTGAAAGGTACAGATTCTGGGGCTCCCTAACATCAATAGCACCTAGTAGCATTTCCCAGGCAGAGAAATTTAACAGAGACCATTTTTGGATTACTTTTGGGGGTGAAAGAAAAAAGAAGGTGTTAAAATGAGCATATGGAACACAAAATGATTGAATGCCATAAGTAGTTCTATAATTTCATCTCCCCATGCAGTAAATAGGTACAGTACAGAAGACAAGGAAATGAGACCACAGAAAGAGAAAAAAAGACAAGTCACAAAAGTGACTGTTCATTGCTGATAACTACATTAGCAAAGCTAACAATCTGAGAAAGAAAATTAACAGGAAAATAGATGTGTTGGTAATTCTGTAAGCTAATAAAATGATCACCTATGACCTATAAATCAGAACAATATAGTCCATTCTTTTCTCTCATCCCTGGCAGACTTTTACAATTGCCCTTGGAGGGTGCTCTTTACGTAATCCCTGTACGCCCACTATATATACTTGCTGATCTTTTGCTATCAACGTATAGTTTCTATTCCTGTCTTCATGCTAATTATCTTGCCTTAGCCCTTACTTATGACAGGGATAAACATCTTGAAGTGATCTAGAGTGAATAATCACACTGACTGGTTTCATTTTCCTAGTGGCTGGGAAAGGAGAGGGAGGGGCAGACAATAAAACCCATGCATGCCTAGGGTCAGTAAGCTCTGCTCTGTGTGCACTGGCACGCACCTGAATTCAGGCGACCTTCTAAACAGCACTGTTCTGTCAGCACGTGAGCAGGGGTGCCCTGTGTCCGCCTGGGACGGGCACGCTGAAGGAGAGAACGGGAGAAGCTAATAAATGTTCCTTTCTAGAACTTAACACACACCCAGGCCCCGGCTGCAGCACGCATTCAGGTAAAAACAAAAAATCCCCAGAACTCAGACCCACTGAAAAATGAAGGAAGTTTAATACACGAGGCACTAACAAGCACGAGTCCTTGACGGTGTTTTTTTCTCTACTGCCTTTAAGGCAAACTAACGCTTCTGTCAGGAAACAGTAACATTCTCCAGCATTGGAAAACCTTCTTTTCCCTGCCCTTGGGATCCAAGAAGTGGGTTGTTCTTGTGTGAAGGTTTGTATTGTGGGTTTTGTTTTGAAACTTAATGTGATGAGCAAGAAAAGTAACATCAATGCTGTCTGGCTCAACCGAAGAGCCAGGTGTGAGGACAGTGAGTTAAGTCACTTGCCTTAAAATGTCTGCACAGTTCTCAGCCTCATTTTACTAGCCAAAAATGAATCAACACTCCCCCACCCAACAAAAAAATTCCCTTCAAAACAAAGACAACAGAAAGCAAAGCAGGACATGATTTCTTTTTGCAAGTCCAACAGGATTTGCTATGAAGTAAAATTAGCTGATAGACCAAACATACTCGAGTATACCGTTCTCCTCAAAATCCTTACAATAGCCTGAGCAGTGGGAGACTGGCAACGTTGATGACTACACCAAAACACCGAAACGGCTACACACCTACTCCTGCACTCAGGCAGTAACACAGCCCTTAACTTAGCTGTACAAATTCCTCCCATGCCAGGCAAATCCAGATCAGAAACACAGGAAGAAAAAGGGAGTCAGAATTATCATACAACTGAAAAAGTTAATGGACAGTTTCTTCTGCTTTGTGGTTATGAAAAAAAAAAAAAGTTTTTCAAACTTGTTGATTTTATATGTTATGCATTCATCAGATCATCAGAAAGACATTACAAAGGAACTAAGTATATACACTGAGTTAGTACATCAGTAGATAAATAATCTGCCACAAATACACCTTTTTAACAAGCAAAACCAGTCTAGTATTACAGAATAAACTGCACAAATAATATCTGCAGTATCTTTTACAGAAAAGAAATCACACAGAGCGGAGCAATACAAGTACACAAACTGGTTTTCCAAATTACAGAGAGCTACGTGCAGTGTATTAAGTCAAGGTAACACCCACACAATGACAAAATGGAAAAAGGGGCATGAAGCATGTTAAGACTGTCATCATCAGCTCCTCTCATTAATTTTGTTTATAACGTGGAACAGCAAACACATGACCATTCACTATTTCATATGCTTACAAGTATTATAGTCACTGAATTTCCAGTCATAAAAACAGAGACAAAAATTTGTGCAATTTTAGCAAAATTTAAGCATCTGATTGAGTATTATAGGGTACAGTAAAGAAAAGCCTAACTCTCTGTACTATGTCAAGTAGTATATAGGAGTGCCATTGGAGGAAAGTATTCAATGGCTATAAAATTCTGGACTATTGGACAATATTTGCATATCTAAAGAACAACTTTTCAGAAATAAAGTTTGAAATTTGTCAGCAATATTTATCAGAGCACTAGTTCAGCACAATTATCACTAGCATACTTTCCATGCTAGCATTCATAATTATTGCAGACAGACACAGCTAGACTTAGTTGAAAACAAAAATTAAAGGCCATGTATCTGGGGTACAGTGCCACCTCTGTTTTAGACTTTTAGCTGTTCCAGGAAAACCTTTTCCTCTTCCAAAGAGAAACCAGAGCAGAGGAACGAGTGGCCATTTTCTAAGATGTTAGGCAAAACATGTAAAAGCAAGCAGAAAAGCTCTGAAGATTCTGCACCTTTCTTAAGATGGTACACATGCTTAAGATACAAGACTCAAATCATAGAATCATAGAATAGTTTGGGCTGGAAGGGACCTCTAAAGGCCATCTAACCCAGCCCCCCTGCCATGAGCAGGGCCGTCTGCAACTAGATCACATTACCCAGAGCCACATCCAGCCTGGCCTTGAATGCATCAAGGGATGGGGCTTCTACCACTTCTCTGGGCAACCTGTCCTGTTCCAGCACCACTCGCATGGTAAAGAATTTCTTCCTTACATCTAGTCTATCTTTCCTCTTTCAGTTTAAAACCATTCCAATATAAAATAAATAAAACTATAAATAAATTCCAATAAAACAAATATCTTTATATACCTAAAATTATAGAAGGGTAAATGCCAATCAAACCAAGCTTTTCAGAAAACTCTACCTTCTTCTCCTGTATTTATTTCTGTTTAAAATCATTAACTGATTCACTTTAATTACAAAATTACTTACAGGTAATATATTTACGGTAGAAAGAGCATATCACAAAACACCAAGTCTTTTTGCAGTAATTGTGTAGGGGGACTGAAAAAGGGAAGGAGAAAGTTCTTGCAATGTCAACAATAATCATTCCCCCCACTTCCATCAGAGAGAGAGAATTTGGTTACAAATAATGAAAACAACCTTCAAGAAGCTAAGTTGCTGCTTAAAATTGTATGAAAACACCTGAAAAGGAGTGTCCAGCAATATTATAGTTCAATCCATTACATGTTGGGGGCAGGGGGAGGCTGCAAGAAAAAAAAAAAAATCTACAAAATAAAAAGCCAAAGACCAAGATGATAATCTTTAACCAAGACAAATGTAAACAAGATCCCATGGCCGGATGCAGTTGCAGTGTTGATTATTTATTTCTGTTTGAGGCAGAAAGGGGAAAGAAAAGGCAGCAGGGACAATAGTACAGTCTATAACTCATCACGGAAGCAGTGCACATGCCACACTGGAAAAGGCTAACTATGGGAAGGGAAGGGCAGGAAATCCTTAAACAACTCTTCTAACTTAAACTTGTTGAAGGCTTCTATAAATATAGATATCTATATAAAACCTTTCCTCAGAGTGAAGATTAAAAAAAATTCTCCAAAGATCATCTATATTTATTATGAACTAAAAAAGAACAAGGGCTTTTAAACCAAAATGTGTTAATAGGCCTTTTTTGCATACTATAGGAAAAGCATCTGTAAACTATTTACAGCAAAACTGAAGGAAATTATTTGTTAAAAAAATGTTCCTACACCCCCCAAGATATAAAGTAATATCTCATAAGCATTGTGTAACTAAGAAATAAAGGCATGAGGTATTCTTCCTACTGCTATAACTAGGAAAAATCATCAGCAGTCTGACCTTTTCAAGGTTATTTATTTGAATACCAGCGTGGGAAAAAAAATCTAGATAGTAATTAACAGATAGGTGGATTTGCAAGATGAAATAATTTAAGAAAGAAAGGGACATGCTATACACATCAGCTACTAAAACAAAAATGGCCCCTCAGATAATTATTTCTTGAGTGAGGGGGCACCTTCTGAAGATAAGCACCACTTTGTTTTGTAAAGAGGGAACAGCTGTAAAGTTATTTATAAGCTAGATTCAGCAGAGGGAGAGGTCCAGGGGATAGGGCACATGCTTAGAGTTCGATTCATGCATTCTTTAAGCACGTCATACATACTCTGACACTTAGCACAGCTGGAGCACTGCACTCCAATGTTGCCACTGCACATCGCCTGTGCATTAGGGTGAGGTAAGAGGCATTGAGGAAATGTTGGTGCTGGGCTTGTACACTGGTATCTAAAAGATACTATGTCTGAAGACTGAACAGGGACCAAATTTCAGAGAAATGGACCTTTAGTGTTAACCTAGACAAGTTTAAATGTTGACAGTGACATAAGTAGAACTATCTTTGGCAGCCGAAACAAGAAGTGATGATGAATGGCAGTTCTTGCCTAAATACAGTCACGTTGTGACAGCTTACAAGAAAGGATGTAGAGTGAAAGACACAGGAACCAAGTTCCCCAAATACCTTCCGTGGTAAGAGGGGAAAAAGGCCCCAGTGTGTCTCATGATCCAGTCCCACAACTGAGAGTATTTCATTCAAACCCTATCAAATTGAAGCCAGTGTGGTCAAAGATCCCCAATATCCAGGTGTTCCAGTAGCAAGCACCCACTTTCAAAATTCCTGCCTTCCACCCTGGAGCCAGAATCAGCATCCACAACATAAATGAAAAACGCTAACAGAACACTGAACCTAAATTTAGTTTTTGGTTTAAAAAACCCAAGCCGATAAGCTGTTTTGATACATACATGTATAAGTATCGTGATGAAGAAATGATATATTTTCCAAAACAAGAGTTTTTAAAAACTAAATTTTGAGATGATTGGGCAGGGTTATGAACCAGATTCAAATATTAAAGACTATGTCTCCTAAATACATATAGAATTTATAACATGTTACTTAGAGTAAAAGCTTGATGTCAGCATCCTAGTCTCTTAAATATTGCTTGAGGAAAAAAATATTTGTCCAGCTCTCAGGCTTTATGAAACACACACTGATCATCACAGCAGGATTAAAAGGCAGGTGGCATTTTTGGTTCAGTATGCTTCCATATCCATTGAAACTTTTCTGAAAAGACCAAAGAAAGTCAAGATATTTTTATCTCACTTTGTACATTCTAGATAATGAAGGAGATAATGATAAAAGGTCAGTACAGAGTAGAAAAAGCAGAAGGAATGAATCTGTGTCAGCTTATCTTTATTCCCTACTCAACATCTAAATCAAGATTTAGCATTATAAAGGATGAATCAGGATATTACAGCTTCAGATAAATGAATTTAAGGAGCGTAACTACCTTTTCTGTGAGGAACCAAGTTTTCATTTTCAAATCTGTTCTGAAACAGTCAGATGGTATTTTAATGGTTTCTAGACCTATGACCAAGGATCTCTGATGGGTATTTCAGATCAACTGGTTAGACAAGGAGTTCTAAAGTTCTTTAATTCAAGAAAACTTTGAAGCCAGCTGTCATTTCCACTGATGACTTTGGAGGCTGCCAGGAGCATGCCACCAACCTGTGTTGACTGGTATGACTTGCACCATTACCTCTACTCCTTGATTCTACAGCATGCATTGCAATATCACGTCTGTAACACCTTAAGTGAAAATTTCAAAACAAGTAAGTGACATCTGATGGTGGAAACCAAACCCCAGTTGTTCCTATCTGACTGTACTCAAATTTGAGCTGCAATGAATTTGCCATGATCACATTTGGGAAACTAAATCTGTTCACCGTGGCTAGTTAAACAGAACAGTAGTAAGCAGGGAAGGATACAGCAGTATTCACTCCCCAGTTCCACCTGTATTTTCCTATTGGAAGGTCTCAAAATTCTGCAATCTGGAGTTTCTCCAGAACAGATGCACGCTCCACGAGGCTAATGAAAGTAAAAAAGGTAGCTTGGGCCATTACTGCAATAAACACTTTATTTACTCCCTTAACATAACAGCAAGGTGCTACCTTTATTCAAACCAGTGGTCTTAGTGGTCTCTCCTCCCAGAAGCTGTTTCTCAACATTGCTCTGGTAGACTTTTGAGAATTTGGGTATAGTCTTACACCCAAAGATAATACACAGGTGTCATTCTGTGGATTACTCCCCCTCACAGATGGAGTACAGCTGATTGAAAATCTTCAAGAGCTATTATTACTCTTTGATGACATTTGCTGAAGTAGCATACTGGCTTGCCTACAGTCTGATTACTTTACAGCAACTTTGGAGCGTTCTCTTTTGTATTAAAAAAAAAAATGTGGAGAATGGTTTGGAACAGTCAATCCTTTCCTCACGGGATCTCCAAAACCTGTGAGACAATTTTGTTTACCATTCAATCAATAATTCTTGAAAGTTCTAACCTTACTTCTTCTCTCTTCACTTAAAAATATCACCTATTAAATACACGTGAATTGCAACCCAGGCTTGCTCCAATGAATGCCAGTTAACTTACTAATTTTCTTGACCTTAATTCAACAGCTTTTCACATGACTGAAGAAAAAAAACTTCCAGAAGGTTATCTGCATCTATTGCTATTATTTCAAAAGGAGAATAAAGAAGAAATCCTACTCAAATTAGTTCTTAATGCAATTACAAGCATTTACTTGAAGTCTGAAACTACAGACTGTACCCTAAAGCTGTTACGTCCTTTTAGCAGACAGCCATAATGCCAAGGGATCCAGAATTCTGACCGCAGAAGTGTGCATCACCTATGGACATTAGAAAGGTTTCTAGGAAGTCAAATGCTGAATTCAGCCATTTCTCTGCACACAGAAGCTATCCACTCCACAATTACTCCACTGAGGGATTAAAAAAAGATTCAAATAACCCACTGATGATTTTTTTAAAAAGCAGATTCCAAAAGCACTGCCAAGAAGGAAAGTAGCTGGTTTTTTACTGAATAGACTCTTGCAAGATTTATTTAATTTTTTTAATAAGAGCTTAAAATATATGAACTGTTGTCATGCTTACATTATGTAGCCTACATATGTTCAAACAGAATATAAAGAGCCGTGCTCTGTCACAGAAGGGCTATTTACAGATCCAATGTGTGACAGTTTTCCAGACAACCATCTGAAAAATAAATACCTTCAGTGTGCTTATTCCTTCCTTGGAAAAATCCATGACTTACACTTCCATTTCCAAGCATTAAATACTAAATTCCTGTCCACTGACTGGTAACGTAAAAGTGTTAATTTGGAAATTCCACTACAGAATATTTGAGTAACCATCTCGACTCATTTAGAAAGCTTTTTAATATGGCAAGTATATTCCAAAATTTAAAGTATTTTTTTTCCAACATATTTCCACTCCTGCAATGAATTTACTCAAATGATCCATAATAAATGGATTACAATTTTGCCCTCATTCAGGTATTCTGGAAAGAAATAAACATTTTCATACAGTATATTTACTGGAAATTATTTTTCCATTCATATTAAAAACATCATTCCACCTGGAAAAATAACTGCTAAGTGTTAAAAACTAGCATCCAAAAGTTTGCAAAATTGCAGTGACTAAATAGAATAGTGTACTTATGAAAAAAAAAAAGGTATCTTAGGATTTTATATGCTGAAAGCATTTTAGAAGAGATAAACTTCTGTTTAATTAAGTTTCTTTCATTGAGAAAACTATTTTTAATAAGAGGCAAAACCAGAACAAATAAATAAGAACTGCATAGCATTTTGTCAGTCCGTATGGACAGATTAGACAAACAGAGGCTATTCAAATACTCTTAACACCTGTGCAAACCAGCATCTTAAACTGATCATGATTAAACCTGCCAAGGAAAGAATGGAGCCCTTTACTGAAAAATCTCCAAGAAACCTCTCTACTTTGTTCAAGAGGTGACATTTTGGAACAAAGGTATTAACCTGAACTGAGCAACCATGATGCTCAGGTATCACCAATTCACATAATGTCACCTGAAAGCCTGATCAGCACTAGAATTCCTTCCTGCTCATCTACACCTCAAAGCCATCCTGTGCTTGGGAGCTACAAACCATTCAGTCCAGAGTAGCTGGCGTCTCTTTGGAAAACATAAGAACAGAGAAAAGAATATGACTACTGTATACCTAGGAAGTATGTTAGAAAGCCCATAAAGTTTGTTCTCACCTGGAAAGCAGAAAACAGTCATTAGCAAATAGCATCTTAAAAGGTTAGGAATTTCTGAGGAGCACTCTACATTCACTCAGAGGATTACTAAAAGCCTATAACCCTATATTCAGACATCATTCAGGGATAATCTCCTCAGGACATTATTTAATCCTTTAAAGAATGATCTGGAAAAAAAGGCATTGTTTGTTGTGTTTTACTTTGAAAAAGCTCCTTCATACAAGTATAAATCCACAGAAGTAAAATGTCCCTTAAAGTGACAGGGGAGAGTTTTCTCAAAGTCATCAGGCAGCAGGCAAAAAAAGGGACTGTCTTGAGCCTCTTAGCAAGTTTCAATCAAGTATGCCAGGATAAACGGTTAAAGGGCAGCATTTGTGATAAAGAGTTGTGTGAAAATATCAGGGACCTGGCAGAGTAGGAAGACCAAAGAAGCAGCATGCGGAACTCGGTTGTCAGCTATTTCGCTTGGCAGAAGCCAGCCAGGCAGCTTATGTGGGCCTCTGGACAAGCTAGAACAAGAACCAGTGTACACCGTAGGATGTGAAGAAGGGAGAATTCAGAACTTTGTCAGAAGTGATGGCCAAGGACACAAATGCATAGTAAGACAGACGTTTGTTCCACAATCTGTGAAATAAGCTTTGTGTACAAAGGAATTTGAAAGTTTTAGGGGATAACTTAATCCACACGCTCTAATAAAATTTTAAAAATAAAAATCACTGAAGACATCTTAGGAAAAAAAAAAAAAAATTGCCTTGGTTTTCCAGGAGTTTCCAGAGCCCAAAACAAAAGTTAAGAAAGAGTGAGGGCTCAGGACAATTTAGAAGGACCACCCCCTAATTCGTACATAAAGGCTGAAATGCATACTGAGCAAGCAATGTGAATCTGAAAAGTGTATTAGGCACAGTATGCATGCTTTTGGGTTTAAGAATACGAGCACAAAGACCAGAAGCGACAGAAAGAATTACGAGTTATTACCCGGGGCATAGTAAAGTGGACAAAAATTGAGGAGAAATAAAGAATCCAAATGGATGGAGAAGGGCAGTGATAGGTTCAAGCTTGGTTCTGTATACAGAGCAGGGAAGGACAATGTTCAGCTCAATGGTATCTTGGATAGCTAAGAATTAACTTTTAAAAGCCCTTTCTTGTCATTAAATTTCTTCAGATGTATTTAACTGAAAATGAGGCACCCATCCACTTTCCAAAGAAATTCAAAGTTAAAGTTGCCTAGGCACCATTTCTTTACATTGCCTTTTACTGGGGCAAAAATAGCCCCAGTAAGTTAGCAAGACACAGTTCTGCACAGCTGAACAGGAAAGGTGAATGCAGCGGCTTTCACTTACTAAATAACAAAATAGTCAACCTATTCCACTAGATCTAACTGGTCTAATCAAAAATATATCCATGCACAAGCTGTTGTCCACAACAAAAACAAAAAAACATCAACAACAACAAAAAAACCTCCACCAAACCCACTTTCTATGTA
Source organism: Podiceps cristatus (assembly GCA_000699545.1). NCBI lineage: Eukaryota > Metazoa > Chordata > Aves > Podicipediformes > Podicipedidae > Podiceps > Podiceps cristatus. The sequence continues at coordinate 40,779 of KL276630.1, forward strand.
GCTCCCTAAGAGAGCCTGGATGCAGTCATCTTTGGTAGAACCAGCTCTTGTCAAGGAAGAGGAAGCAGCAAAAAGTGAGATGTGTCAGTCATTCGGTACTCACAGCTTCATACCTATGAAAGGATGTCAGTAAACCCAAGGAACTCTCCTCCAGATACCAAAAGGTCCCCTGGGCTTTTGGATCAACAGCCCGTGTCACAAAAACTACTGCAGGACTCGCCTCAAAAAAGACTGAAAGCTGTTCTCCCTCACCCCACGCACATTTTTCTGGCATTTCTGATACACCCTTTTACTCTTGTAATACCGTATCATTAACACTGTTCAGATCACACTCACCGGTGCATAAAGCATGGAAGTTCTCACACTTCAATGCATTTGCATGGGTGAAACACACGTCAGACTGTAGAACTTGGCTGATAATTACACCAATAATATGAAAAATATATATATTCATTACCATACAGTAAAGAAATATTTGGCTAATTTACTGCACGAGGATACCATTTTCCACGAATTCTCTGAACAACAGTAATCAATACTGCAGTGTACATGATCAACTACATAACTTGTGGAGTACTGATGCAGACTTCATTTCTGTTGTTTCAGCTGTGCAGTCTTTGACTTTGCTTAGTTGTTACCCTGAAAGTAAAAGCCTTACAGAGAGAAGGCAAGCAATAGTTTTAAAAGAGAGAGTGAAGATCTCTCCCCCTTTTTAATTATTCCCAGCAGGAAAACACAGGTAGTAGAGGCAAGTTCAGGAAAGAAAGTAGAGAAATTCCCTGAGCATCTTAAACACTTGAAGATTTTCCCCAAAGTACCCTTTGTCTGATATTACGTACTTATTACAAAATAAGCATTTTTAGAAAGCTATGAGAAAGTCAAAGAGCAGCAACTGTAATTGCTTGCTATTCTAACTATAGCTTTTCTTATTTATGCCACATGATTTGTATAAAATCATGGAAAGCTGCACTGTTTCCTGATAGCAGAAGGCAAATGGTGGTCGCTCAAATATTTCTTTGACTAATTCATTCCACTGGGTTTTCCATAAGTGATTCATGGCTGTACTCAGCTTTCCTGGAAAACATTTCACAAAGTCTGCACAGTATGTAAAGTAGTATATTCTCATTGTCTAGTTTCTATCTGGGCATCTTTGAGACCCTCACTTTAAGAGCAAACAGCATGTTTTAGTGACTTCATTCTATCAAATACAATTTTATTATCTCAAGCACTCCTATACCCAGAACAGCTGCCATCACAGCAAACATGCACACACTTGTTTTCCTGAACAAGTTACTCTGGGCTTACACACGGTTTTACTTCAACACATAACTAGACTTAAAACATCCTTTAATAGTCCGTTTTATCCTTTCGTGCCCATCCTGATCCTGACATCACTATTTCATATCTCGATTGTGTTCCCAGTTAAAGTTAATGCCATAACATTGCCACTTTTCTAAATGAAAGAAGGATCAAGTCCTTATCTGTAAGCTCCTCTTAGAAGGGATTTATCACTGTTTAAATGTTGCTGCCAAAATGATACGACAAAACCCCTGAAACTATCAATAAATACAAAGTTCCCTGTTTAATACAACCGAAGGTAAGACTATGACAGGTTACAGCAATTTGACTCTATGGCAACCTCAAAAGCCAGAGGCTGTTAGGCTCCAGTGAACATACAAACAGTTCCCGCAAAAAGAAGCCTCAAAGAGCAGAGCTGTCAGCAGATCTAATGCCCTTTCCATTAACCCAGAAAGGGGTACTGTGTTTAAACAGCAGGAGGCTTATCCTCTATCAGTGTGTATGTGGGAAGAGAAAACGAACAGTCAGGCATACACATTTGAATCCCAAATCTATAGACTTACTCATAAACAGAACTGGCATTTCCCAAACAATTCTTCTTGCTTCTTTATAGAAGAGTGGTAATTATAAACACAGGCGTGGTTCAAGATTTAGGTGAAAATGATGTTCCACATAGCGAGAAATTTATTCAGTCTCTTAAGAGGAGCACCTCTGAGGAAGCCTTACCTGCCAAATCCTCTGAGACAGAAGTCTTGAGAAACTGGGAAAAAGAGTAGCTTGGGGATGAGGGAGAGATGTGTAATTTGATTTTTTTTTTTTAAAAAAAAATTTTGAAGAGAAATCTAAATGCTTATTTTCAATGCTTATTTTTCCCCAAAATATGAAAAAAACAAAATGCATGCATATTTTTCGCTCCATTTCCTATATATCCTCATTTACTAGGACTCCAGACTTAGATGCCCTAGGAAATAGGATTTTTATTTTTTGTAAGGAGATTTAGAAAGAGCTTCTCTGAATACTTGCATCTTCTATTAAAATCACAGAATCATAGAATCAATTCATTTCATAGAATCATAGAAATTTGCTTTTTTTCTTGAAAGTCACAACACTACAAAGAATTTGTTTACATAGAGGAACTGTGAAATAATTACAAGTTCCCTGAAACTACTTGCCTGACTGGTTTCTAAAATCCCTTGTGGCGTCAGTTCAACACAGCACACCAGCGAGCCTGACTTTCAGTAGATCAAAATTCTGGTTACCCTCTGTCTGATCAAGTCCAAGTCAGGAGGGTACTACTTAAACAAATGAGTCTTCAAAGTAATGCCCAGGACCCTCATCTCCACCCATTTTCATTATCAAATTTAAGGGAACTTAGCTTTGTTTAGTCCGCAGATAAGCTCTGGATATAGTGAAACTACATGTAACATCGTATCACATTATTTATATCTGGGTTGCTGCCTCTGTGCAATTCAAAGGGTAAACAGGTTGGTTTCTCTCACCAGACATTCTTTCCTGCTTAAAGGGGCAATCAACTACCCAATTCCTCCCTTCCCAGACAGTCTGACAAAACACCGCTTACATTTCTCATGGCTTGCATATGACTTACAAATTTCATTTTGATGAGAGCTTTACAGTCCTTGCTTCAGGCAAGTTCTGCTGGACTTCCACTAAGCCCCCATCTGAAACCACCTAGAGTGTTTATACACTTTATTCATTTTTACACACTCTTCATTTTTACCAATTTTAGAAGCATAGGTTATCACACATATAAGTAAAACAGTGCTATCAAAATAGGTTTTTGGTGTTATAAAATTGTTTCTATTTCCCAGTGAAGGTTAAATAACAAAGAAATTTCAGTGTGATATTAAACATGGATGGAATTTCTCAGGTCTCCCTAGTGCTTTCAAATTTCTTGGTTAGTTGTTCTTGTGGTTCCCCAAACCCTGTTTTGGAAAATTCATCCATGAAGCCTTCTCTCCTGCCAAGGAAGAAAGGCAGACAGCTCCCTTCAGGGCGCTGCCCAGAGCTATTCTTAGTCTGTTTGCTATTAATGCCACTCTCCAAGGTATTTCTGAGGAACTTCATTAAGTTACTGCAACAATAACGTCCTAGTCAAAGGAAAGACTACTATTGTATACTTAGCCTTTAAGTAAATACAGAAATAAAGATGTCTCTCCCATGTGAACGGCTAAGGCTTATCATTTTTTCCAGATGAACTGAGGTTTGATTGAACTAATTCTGTAAAAAGCTTGAAGTGTGTTATTTCGTAAGTTTGACGATGAGGAAACACACTAATGTGCTCAGGTGTTCTTCATAAAAACAGTTTGAGCATGATTAAAAGATACTCTATTAGGAGTTATAGTTTCATAAACACTGTATTTTTAACCACCACAGGCTGGTTGCTTCTTCTCAAAGTCACTTGATTCTGAGAGGAATTTCTGAGAGGAAAACACTACCTTTTCTTAGGTAGATTGTTTCTAAAGCCAACTCAGAAAAATTTAGCTGACATTTCAAACCTGCCAAGCAGAGCAAAAAAGAGCTTGCAACAACCATTTTAAGTTCTACATTATGCAAGCTAAATGTTACTAGTTTTTTTCAGACTTTAATGCAAAAGAATTGCAGTCTTCAAATAAGACAATATGTGATGCAAAGTACTAACCAGAACAGTCAGTAAAAAAGTGATACTTAAAACAAGCAGGAGGTAGGAAAGAAAGGGGAAAAAAAAAGATTAAACAACAATGTGCAAATACATGAAATGATTAACTATTGGGGGGGGGGAAAAATCTTACCAGCAGTTCCCTTAAGAAATCATGGTCTTGAGAATTTACAAGAGAAGCTACATTGTCAACTACCAGAAAGAATCAGCTGCCTGTTCTGAGGCCCAGAAACTACCAGTTACATTAAAGATAAATCAGCTTGCAATAACAAAACTTTCCAGGATATGTTCTTCCTTATACGCGAGAGGAAAAAACCCCAAACAAACTACCCCAGATGAGGGTGCTAAAAGAGGAACAATTCTCTTTTAAATTGCTCTACTGCACACTGTTTCGTCTGTAATTAAATGCAACTGCAGAATGTAGCAATTACAGTAATTCCTTTTCTGTCTGATATGGATGAGGCTCCAATATACTATAAAATAAATACGACCGGGAACTTTGGTGTCCCACATCCAATTTATTAAAAGAGTAAGATTATTCACTTCAAGTTTTAAGGTGACCTGGTTGGGTTGACACATCAAGACTTTTCAGCACTTATTTGCTTACGGTCACTCTTTGGTTTTAGATTTATAGATCCAACTACTATTTCCCCCCAAACCCTCATGGTCTGTCACACAGCTACTCCTATTACATATGTCCAACTGTTCAGAAAGAACGTGGCTGACCTTCCAAGCTGATACCACCACTCAGTGTAACTGTTCCCAGCGCTGTGCCAATTCCTCAGCGCCGCGGGCAGCAGGTTCCCCTGCCAGAGAGCTGCTCTGGTGCGCAGGGGCCTGGAAAGGACCTCGGCTCCTTCGTTGACGCTGCCTCCGCTTTTGGACTACATTAGCGCAAACTGCTGATACCTTATCTGTAAGTGGCTGTATTGCGTTTGAAGCACTGAAGTGTGGCAGCTGGCATTTGTTCTCCTGTTACTTGGCTTTTACGGGATCCTTTACATCGTACTTCAAGCTTATACTTGGGCAATTTTTAAGGATAAGATGATGGGGCAACTGCCCTCCTAACAATTATGGTTAAACTATATGTCCCAAATACTGAGCTGCAGGAGTTTAAAGCAGGTTTAGTCCAGGAAAGGGAGACACAGAAGCAAAGACGGCAGAGATGCACAATTTAAGTAACTTCTACTTTCCAATTTATAATCAACCACTAAGTGATTAGAAGTTAATTCCTGTCATTCCGTCTGGTTCTATAACCCAGGATTTTAAAAATTTATTTATTTAGAAGTGATATTAGACTTTACTTTTTAAAGCATCACATGCCTTCTGTTTCATTACCATGACATTTAAAAGAATGGATCTACTACAAATAACTTTCATAGCTGATTAACTGTGGGAAAGAAACACCTCTCAAAAAATAGACACCACTGTCATCACCTGTTTCCCAGACCAAAGGACTCTTTAAATAGCATCAATTCAGGTCCCAGCTTTGTCATACAAGACTCTTCTACATCACCCCTATACTGCAAATTACAATGGGGCTTGACGGTTCAGTATGTCTGTCTACTTCCTGCACTGACTTCTTCTACAGGAATCTACCATGAGACAGTCACTAAAATATTCTTAATTTAACCAAAGTATGCTATTAAATAAAAAGCTAGTTCAGAACATCTTCAGAGATAAAAGCTTCAAAACCAGTGTGGTGTTCTGTAACACCTGAACTTCTGTGCATTATGGAGGGGAAAAATGGACTCACAGCAGTCATAAGAATTAAGCAACTGCACATAATTTTATACTGGTTAATTCACTCTGACCAACAAACATTTTATATATCTTTTAGGCTGCAAACACACCTTCAAGACTGCATCATCTATGGGGTCAGAGGTTTGTTATAGTAGGTAATACAGTAGGTATTATTATTTTCAGCTAGCAAATTAAAAGGTACTGTTATTTACAGTATCTAGAAGGCAGCTCTTCTGAGGTTGCCAAGAAAGAAGCTGGCAATTTCAATTTTGTTTCCATTGAACATGCACAGATCTCAGAATTGTCATCAGCTTTCAGAGTATGCTTGGCATTTTCAGAAGGGAAGGAACAAACATAAAGGACAAAGGAGCAACGCTCTCCCACAAACCCAGTTCATTCACACCAGAATGCGATGATAGTTTGACGACACTGGACAATGTCGTGCCCACATACAACCTAATGCCAGGTTGTATGCTGCAAAATCTGATGAGAATTCTAAGGTACGTTTCTTGAAACCGTGAACCGTGCTATTAGAAGCAACTCACACCCCACAGCAGCTATCCAGCTGCAGCCTTGTTATCTACTTGGCACACTTTAGAGCCTTCAAAAGCCCGGTGCATCCCTGCCTTCGCGATAAGGGCACTAGAGCGCGGCGCAGCTGCTCGGAAAGAATGGCTTCTTCCAAGATTGCAAGGCCGGTGTTGCCAGGATGCCTCCGCAGTAGCCTAACACATCAACACTTCCCTCATCACTCAACGGGAGGAACCTTCTCCTCTCACTTTCAGTTCTGCTGCTTCTGTTTTCTAAAAGCAAAGTGCGAGCTTGGGGCATTGCTGCTCATACAAATATGCTTTGCTGCATGTTGTCAGCTATCATTCTGGTGCACCTAATATAGCTTATATTTAAAATTCAGTCTCCATGCGTGATGAATTTTACCAAAGATACTCAGTTTATCCATTGAATGACAAAGATGGTTAACAGGTACAACTAAATCTAGATATTACCTTGTCTTTTTTCATCCTTTTTTTTTTTTTTTCTCTCCAACTTGCAGCTTGAATGTGTATTTTAGTGATTGTTTTGTTTTGATCTTTAGCTGTCATTTCCAAAAAGTAAAGCAGGAGTTATCCTGAAAACATTTTTCTAAATTGTTATGGTGGTTTTTCAGCTATGACAGGTACATGAACTGTCACACTGTGTGAAGATACAGCCATAGTCCTGATGAAATTTACTGAAAAATACTTCTGCAATTAGCTATTTACTATCATTAAAAAATTCAACTATATTATGCCAAAACTAGCACTTGAGGAAGTGCAAAGTTAGAAGGAAGATAAGAACTAATCTGTATGAAAACATCATGTGTTTTGGGTCTTTTTTAATAGCTAGCCCTTTATAGTATGACAACAGTATTTGTCTAACTTAAGCACAAAAAGATATTATCATAGGCAAGTAAAAGTTACAGTGTTCATCTTCTGGCCACTCTTCTGATACATTCACTGTGACTAAGAGAAAAACAAAAGTCAAGGAAAAAAATTATACTCTAACACAGGAGTCTTTAGAAAACCACAGTAGTTGTTTAGAAGCAGGCTGGTATTTTTGTGAAATGTAAAGAATGACATTTTCCACTGGAGTCAGAGAAGAAAAAATGGAAGATAGTTTCAAAGTATTTTTAAAGAATGTTCTGGGTGGGTAGCAGAACAACAATATAATTGCAATTAGCTATTGTACTTCTAAGAACATACTATGTGCACCTAGAAATTTCAAAAGCATTTTAAAAATATAGTAATAAAGACAACATAAGGAGTCACACACAGTCTGGATTTTATCCTAAATCACATGCATTTTTGGTAATGTCTAATATACTGTAATTTTCTCAAGTATGTTAAGTTAGGGACATACTAGATACTATGATAAATTATATAACTTCTATTTGCAAACATACTACAATATAATCAATTATAGCTTTTTAACAGTGAAATAGCCTAACTGTGTGCAAAGTTTTTGAAGCTTCCTGTGTAACTAACCCTTTGGATGCAGCAGCCACACAATAGCAACACAAGGGCTGAATTACTTCAATTGCTAGTGGCAATTTCTTGGCATTAGAAAACCACAGGAAAATAGACATATGACCGTCTGACCTAATCAGAGATGCCTCAGGGTAAGTTTGCTGTTGAAACACTACTGGTAACAAAAAACACTGGCATTTAAAGCTTCTGAGGTACTTAACAGAAGAGCTTTCAGGACGCATTTAATGTCTTTGTTTATATGTTGAGAACACATCTGTTTTGATTGAAGGGGAAAAAAGATCAGTATTAGAAAATAACAACTGAAACCATTATAACTTCCTGAATATTCAAGGCAATGTTTTTTGTTTATGAACTTACACTTCAATTAACATTGCTGAAAACCAACACAGTTCTGCATTTCATTCTAAATTCTGCTTTCCCCACCCTACCTGTAGAAATTTTTGGGTTTCACTTATTTCAGTGGGGCAGATGAACACTTTATCATCGCAGTCTAATATTGATAAGAACAGTTTTATTTTGGCAACTCATTAAGGAAGAAACCAGAGACACAGCTGCATCTCAAGTAGTTAATTAAGGAACAATCTCTCCTGAAATCGTCTCCTGTGAAGAATTACTGCACTTAATCTGCCATGGGCTAGGTTACTAAAACTGCTTTTAAAGTTTGCTTGGCATAGACCAAAGAAAAAAAACTTCTAAAATGTGTTCAAAGTTATTACCCACCTCTCAGGCAGACCTTCTCCCCCACTCCTTTCTCGGGAGAAAAATATCTGACACTTGATGTGATGGCTTTATCTATTCATGCCTAATAGGTGGGCTCTATTTAGTGTCCTTAAATTATACGCTGTAATGAGGCATGAACACATGGGCTAACAGCATTTTTAATAGAAGTCACAATGATTTAACCTAGTCTCTGATCCGATTATTCTTTTGGTTATACAACCCCAGGCAAGAGTTATTCATACTTTCCACTGCCTGCAACAGCAGCTGTTTCACTATCACCCTGGAGCCTCAGGAAAATTCAAGCCCTTAATCACTGTTTCCATTAGCCAACCGATCTTTGCTATCAGCTTGATGCGATATGGCCAAAGTGCCAAGTAGTCCAACTAGAGGAAACTGATTAAAAAAAAAAAAAAAAAATCCATCCTGCAAAGAAGCATCCACATACCTCAGAAGCTGGACAAATACCACCCAGGAGTTCCCACTGGTTCCCCACTCGCTTACATAAGCCACACACATAAGCTTTCTCCACAGTACTTCACAAGTCTGTATGTTCTGCTTGATGCAAGAAAATATCTCTTATTATTTAATATCACAACCTGCAAGAAATACACATTTTAGTTCTTATCTCATCTTTTCTTCCTTTGTCCGGATTTAATTTCATCCTCCTCCGTGAACTGGGCAAACCAGTCTGTAACATACATATTCCCACTTTTAGACAAAAAGCAAGACTAAAAGTAGCCTCAGCTTTCTACAGTAATGGACTTATTAGTACTGCAGCTTCCTAGCAAAGCCACCAGCCCTGAATAATTATCAAAATGCTATAAAGAAATATTAGAGATGGGAGTTGTTCTTAACACATTTTATAATATATATTATCTACATTTGTCAGGTTACACCCTCCCTTTCTCATATTTTCACTAGAAGCCCACAGATGTATTTTATTTAACTATGTGGATTATGAACAGGGCTTCTTCACCTACAAAAAACAGAAAGAGGAAAAAACCAATTTATTATAACAATACAGCTTGCGTCTTCTGGCAGTTCACCAGCTCAGTTACCCTGGCTTCCTATCTCTACAGAGAAAGGAAACAGTACCTCTAGGAGAAAGAGAAACAATTCTCCATGCCTTTCAGCTAGTTTTTATTTGGAAAGCATCCTGATTTTTAAGAGGCGTTTTCATCCAGACAGTCCTTTTCTTTTGAAAGCAGGCCCAAACCTTCACAGAAACTTCCAGAACTGTATTCCGTCAATGAAAGAAAAGTGATTTTGTTTTACCTGCCTATACAGCATCTAAAAATCAGTCTGACTCTCTTTTTTTAAGGATACCAAGACTATTTTTTTTTAAGAGTGTGATACAGACACACATATAGATCAATCAATCTATAAAACAATCCTCATCTCACCATAATCTCCACTCAAAGCCAACATGCAATCCAGCATAATTACAGCTAAAAGACTGGGCATTAGACTATTAAGCTTTTATGGCAGTTTCTACCCATACCTCAAGAAAGTTCTCTGCAGCTTCTCAATAGGGCAACTACAATGTAGCTTCACGGACAGAAGTGCCAAAAGCACCTTATTCTTCTCCTTGCCAACTGTCTGCCAAATGACCCAAGTTTATCCCATCAGAAACATCCTTCAGCCAGGCTGAATACAGACAGGAAAAACTAATCGCAATACTTTCAACTCACTCCTACTTCACTCTCATAATAGGGCAGTTTGGTCACATTTACCACTCCTAAAACCACTGTTGCATCAAAGAGATAAACTGTCTCACAGTTTATGGTGTTCACGGTATGTGTGTGTATTGCCTTTTCATAATACCTTCTGTACTTCAGGAACAACAAGTAACTAAAAGCCAACACATTAGGTTTACAATGTACTCTCAGCTCAATACCTAAGTGTGCGCTGTCCTCCCAGGAGCCAGCCAACATCAAAATAACTCCAAAAAAGAAAACCTCAAAAAGGAAAAATATAATATCCAATTATTAACTTCCAAACTATGTGAAAATCTGCAAAGTAAAGAGGAAAGTTTATGTTGGACAATGTTACATTTTAATAAATGAAATCCACTGCACACAGTATTAATATTGATAACCCTGCTTTTATGAGTGAATGACTCACATAGTTAATGAAAAGAAAAAAGCCATTCTAGTTACCTCTGGCAGTAACAAATGCTTGGAGGAAGACACAAAAGGAATAAAGGCAGGTGTGTATAGACCACTCCTCCCATGTAACCCTGGCGATAGCACTTCACAAACTCTGATGATCAAGTTATACCCTAATCACTGTGCTTGACAGATACTACTCAGGAAGCAGTCCCAAACCTTTTTTAATATTAGGCTCCTTGACTCCCAAACATTCTGGGAAAATGACTTCCACAGTTTAATTACACATTACACCACAAAAAAAACACAGAAAAACCCGTAGTTTTTTCAGTCCCAATTTCAGGTTCACTGAAGACAGCGAATATTTCAGCTTCATTACTGCACTTCCAGCATATTTTCCTATTCTATGAGAAAAATAAGAGTACAAACTTTCCACACAGTGGCTCACTCCCACACCTCTCTCATGGAAATTACAATCCTTTGCACTTAAAATTTTTGGTAGAATTTGATGGAGTTTGAGCCTTTTTTTTTTTTTTTTTTTTTTTTTTTTTTTTGAGCCTTTTTTTTTTTTTTTTTTTTTTTTAGGTTAGGAAAAAAACCCCCAAGCCTGAAAATCCTTCATAAATGCCAGGTTGCAATAATTCATACCGCATGAATGATCTCTTCAGACTTAACAGTTTCCCTTGGGGGGCAGAGGTTCTGGCTATCTGAATGGAAAAAACTGTAACTAATTATAAAGTCATTCCTAGTTGCTTTTAACCCAGAGGCATCTAGAAACCTCTCCAGACAAAGTGAAGTCCTTATGTTAACTTACAAGAGTCTCAGTTGGGTCCACCCCTCACATAATTCTATAATCAGCTATATCAAGTCGGGGGGTTGGGGGAGGCAGGGAGATCAAAAAACCCACTATCTCCATGTCATTGTTGTGGGACTTTTGTTTCACCAAATTGAAGTCTCAGTGAAAAGCAAATTATCTTGCATTTTTTATAAATTAGTACATAGCAAACATTAACTAGCTTTACCAACTCTTCTTTTGCATTCAGTTTTACCTGCCACACTGGTGTCAAAACAGCTCTTGGATTATGTATCAGAAGATACAGCACCAGTAACAACAAAACCTTAATTTTTCCTCACTAACTTGAAAAGCATCTCCATGAAAAATTTGAAGTATATAATCATGCTTTGGACCTGCTCATACTTAAAACAAAAGGAAAAAACCCAAACCAACTTCAGTTAAAAGTACTTAACATCCCAGTTGAGGAAGGTGGCGGACCTTTCTTAGAACACCATTTAAAAACCCAACAAAACCAAAACCACGCATCCAGATCTCCAGTATGCTTTCAGATATATAAGAACAAAGCTCAAACTACAATGTCATTTCTATTTAATGTATCATATATGTACTCTGTGTAACCATTTTTAAATTATTTTCCTCATTTGCCATTTTCAGTTCTTCTGACATTCAATTACCACACTAAAAGCATATTATTTATTAATGACTAATATTATTTATAAATTGAAGTTTATAAACATTGCTTCTTGAAACTTACCCAACTGAATATGCAATTTCAGTAACAGACTGCTGTAGAATTAAGCTTACTGTATGATTGCTGATGAAAACATTGTCTTTTTATGATTTTAAACCTATCCTGCATCGGACAGTTCAGTCGTTGCTGATCTTAATCATCTTATTAATGCTTATGTTATTGAGAGGTGTTTGGGATAAGTTTCAAGTTAGTATCACATCTAACATTCTGTAGCTATTTTAATATTCTTCTTTTTACACAGGTTTGTATGTGCCAGTATTCCTGGAGAACAAAGCTAATTTTGTTCTTAAAAAAAGATAGATAGCAAAGAATACAAGGAAATGCACTCCATAGGGATGATGAGGGAAGACAGATTGATGAGGGAAGAAACAGGAAGAGGCAGCAGATCGATATCTGGCCCAGTGCCACCAGCAGAATTTGGGGGTTTTTAATCACGGGTCCATTTACATGACACCAGGCCTGCTGGCAACAGATGGGGTACACCTGTCTTAAAGGGGGAAAGGGATCTTTGCACAGGAGTTAGCAAGGCTCATGGAAAGCTTTAAACTAGATGTGAAGGGGGAAAGGGATAAAACCAGGCTCACTAGAGATAAGCCTGGGGATGACACACCGATGTCTGAGGGATGGTGTGTTAGCAGGGTCCTTTGGTCTGCTGTGACAGTGGAGGTCAGGGATGGGGATCCATGTGGCAGCAAAGACGCAAGGGTTATTGATGTGTTAGAAACCATGGAAGCACCTGAGAAAGGTCACATAGGAATTAGCGCTTCTCCCCACCTAAAAGGTGGTGGGATCAATAGCCCAACTGAAGTGCATCCACACCAGTGCACGCAGCATGGGCAACAAACAGGGGAGCCGGAAGCCATTGTGCAGCAGGAAAACAATGATATAGTTGCCATCACAGAAACACAGCGGGACGACTCACATATCTGGAGTGCTGCAATGGATGGCTACAAGCTCTTCAAAAGGGATGGGCAAGGCAGGAGAGGCGGTGGGGTAGCCCTGCATGTTAGGGAGTGGTTTGATTGCCTAGAGCTTAATGATGGTGACAACAGGGTTGCACATTTATGGGGAAGAACCAGGGGCAAGGTGAATGAGGCAGATCCCATGGTGGGAGCCTGTTATAGACCACCCAACCAGGATGAGGAGGCAAAGGAACATGCTGGATCGATGGGCCGAGGCCAACTGCATG
>JMFS01086951.1:0-10290 GCA_000699545.1 Podiceps cristatus
CCATTCAGCCAGTTCTCAATCCAACTCACTGCCCCCTCATCTAACCTGCACTTTGCCTGCCATAACATCCCCACGGGTAAGCTCAGTGTCAAAAGCTTTGCTGAAGTCAATGTAGACAATGTCCACCTCTCTCCCCTAATCCACCCATCCAGTCACACCATCATAGCAAGCTATCAGATTGGTCAAGATAATATTGGGTAACACCACCTTTAAACTTGATCCAAGTCTAAGTGCTTTGATTATCTCACCTAATTGCCTACATTATACCGAATCACAAAAGCAGACATTATAATTCTTTCATTTTCATCTAGTCTCAGTAATTCTGGGAAGTTCCAGATTTGCAAGCTTACACTGTGAAAAATCTTGATTTGCAAGCACTGATATATACAGGTTCAGTCACTTTATGCTTTGGCCTGTCTCTGCTGTGCTTAATATACTTAAAACTGTTGGCTCCTTCATAACACTTTCTTGACTTCGTTTTTTTAATATCAACTGAAATCACAACTAAGCACCTGCAAACTTTCATGGGCATGATGAAAGCAGGAAAGAACTCAGAAGTTTGCCCAGCACTGGAACAGATTCAATATTCATGTAAAACAATTCTGACCAAGTTATAGTAATTATTTTTCTTCTTTCATGTCTGTATAAATGTGCAAGAATTCCAATTCAGAGCATATGCATGCACAATACACTATTTGCATCACACAACACTATATACCTCTCCCTTTGTCCCTTTGTCTCCCATCATAAGAAGTTTGGGAAGGGAAAATACAGCAATGGGAATAAAAGAAAACGTTAACCCATGCTGCAGATGGGACACGCTAGAAGGAAGAAAAGAATTTCACAGGAGAAAGTCAAGTAATGAAATATGTCATACATTCTTCAGTTGAAACAGTATTTAGTGTTGTGTTTGTAATGGAGTGCTTACAGCAATGCTATACTGAGTTGTTTGCACTTCAAGCCATGGCAAATTTAAGAGTTATCCAGACTACCAGTAACACAAAGAAAACTCTCTGAAGGTAGTCTTTAACCCCACCATTTAACATTACTCTTCAGTGTGCACAAAGGGGTAACTTCACTTGGAATTACACTGCAAGCAGATGCACATGTGTTATCTTACCCTCTTCAGGTGCTGAGCTCTCAGCCGAGCTGTCTTTATCTGAGCTGCCTGAAGAGGCAGCTTTATTCGTCTGTTTCTTCATGGCTCCTTTCTTCTCCACCTTACCCGCTTTTCCCTTTTTTTTGTTTTTAGAACCTCCAACAGTCCACTGCAAGGAAAGAACCGAAAAAGGACTCATGAGACACAGATATCACGCTCGCCACCCTCCACCCCTCACCCCCACAAAATACTGGAGTAAAAATGACTGAGAAACAGTCCAGTACCTGACAGCAACAAATCAATTGGGGGGTGGGCAGCAATAGGACACTTATCAAACGAAAGCACTTTACAAGGTTGTTTGGGGAGGGGTGCAGTGTTGTGTGGTTGTTTGGGGATTTTTTGTAAAAAAAACCAAAAGTCAATTATCAGTGCAAGCCAACAGTTGGTAGTACACTCCTTTTAAAAACAATGAAGGCTTCAGAGTCCGCAATATCTGCCAGGCGAAGAGGTAATGAAAACATTTTCCTTGGAAAATTTCAAACAAGTGTCCAACTGCATTTGTAAAGATTAGCTTCAGTTTATGACTATTAAACAGAAGCAACAGATGTGTTTCCAAAACTGGTTTATTCAAGAGCAGATTTTAGACTTCACAAAGGCACACCAATCACACACGACGGTCTTTCCAAAAACCTAGGTTTTACCAAGAGTACACAACATCTGTATTTTTATGCAACAAACCAATAGCGCACTTGCTCACAGACAGTAGTGCCACTGCCTGCATCTGTGTACACAAGTCAGAATCACAGAAGCCGGGGAATCAAATGTCAAGTCAATTTTAATTTTCTCTTCACATCTTCAGTTAACTTACACTGCAGTTTCCAAGTACAGTACTTTTACCACCAGATACAGGTAGCAACTTTTAAACCCCAAAGTCCCAGGAGAAGAACTAGTATTTACCTTACAGTGTGATTTCTTATTAGAATTTTTGCATTGTCCCAACTACCTGGGTAAAGCCAGCAGGGAACAGAACTGTGTATTATTTTAAGTTTTTACAATATTTTGCACTTCACTACCTCTCCTAGATATTCTCCAGGCACAAGACCTTCAGGGATAAGACAGTTTCTTTCAAAATAAATATATATATATAGAGAGAGAGAGAGACTGTTATACTCTTCATACCTGTATATTACTCATCTTTCACACACATCATCTGTTCAAGCATGCAGCCTACTAAAAAATGTATTCATAATTCAAATGAGCAAATACTCTTTTGAATAACTGAGATCTTGTGTTCAAAACTAACTGGAAAAAAAATCTTTAAATTTGAGCTCAGGAGCACACAAACTTCAGGCTTCTCACCCATTCACCTCTTCCTGGGGGGTGAATTAAGTCCAACCCTGCAGGCAGTAATCATTCCATCAATTTTGATGACTACTTCTACCTGATCAGGCACCATTTTCAAAGAATCTCGGTGTTCAAATATTCTAAATGAAACTCCGAGTAGTTAGAAGTTACTACCTGATCTACTAATATCTTTAGAACTTCCTAGGTTTTGATTACTTTCACATCCAGCCTTGTACCTTCCATATTGCCACCTGCTTTATCACCATCTTTAACCATCAGCTGTGTATTCAAAAGTACCTGTCAAAGGCCAGGCAGAAGTTTTCTAAGGCAAAAGTACAGCTACCTAGCGGTAAGCCTCCAACTGCAATCCATATCCTATGCAGTTACCCCAGTCTGTTATGGGCCATAGGATAGGTGAAAAACTGCATAGAAAGCATCTGACTTTATATCAGTCTGAGCTTGCACTCAAGTCTTTATTGGCTTCCACATTAACGTTTTACTTACTGTTATAATACTGCTGCCTAATATATTCCTGGTTAACTATGCTCACATAAATCAGTTAAGAACAAGCTTATACTCTGCCTGAATCTGCTCAGACCTCAGCATTAAGGAATCATCTCCTAAGTATTACAGAAAAGTGCAGTTTTGCTATTTGTTCAAGAGCTCACCTACTGCCAGCACAGCAGTGAAAACACAGCAGTGAGAAAGTGAAACTGAGCGTTTAGCTGGGAGCAGCAGAGCCCTCTGAACCAGGGGTGCAGAGGTGCCTCCTTCCCAGAGTTCTGCTGCATTTTTTCCATGTTCAAACACTGACTTATACCTTGAGTCAGCATGCTGTATAGCAAGAAAGAAGTACAGAGAAATCCATAGCATACCTCACAGTTATATCAAGACCTTGAGAGGTCATGCTGAGATGAAAGAAGTTAAGATCAGATAAAACCAGCAGGACTTCAGTGATTAATAAAATGTTTAATAGCTGTAGATACATGTGTTACAGATCACTGCTCTCAGCCTTTGACTCACAAGCAGAATTGTGGAGAACCTGGCTCCAGGAAGACAAGACTGAAGAGGAAGCTGTGCCACAACCTCTTGAACAACAACAAAAAAGTAATAAAAAATCTGCCCTAATCTAGGAAATTTTTCTTTGGTTTCTATTTCACCCTGAGGACTACACTCACTCACTTTTGTTTATGCAAGTGACCTCTACATCACAATAACTGGTTGTCATTTCCTAGTTTCAGTCCTGCCACAGAGCCAAATTCTTCCTCACCCAACTCAGGTGCTTCAGGGGTTACTAAGCTACCCCAATCTCTCATGAAGGAGGGCTACAAGAATGATCCGAGGGCTGGAGCACCTCTCCTATGAGGACAGGCTGGGAGAGTTGGGCTTGTTCAACCTGGAAAAGGCTGCAGGGAGACCTGATTGCGGCCTTCCAGTACTTAAAGGGGGCCCATAGGAAAGAGAGGGAAAATCTTTTCCGTAGGGACAATGGTGATAGGACAAGGGGTAATGGTTTTAAGCTGAAACAGGGTAGGTTTAGATTAGATGTAAGGAAGAAATTCTTCACAATGAGTGTGGTAAAGCACTGGAACGGGTTGCCCAGAGAGGTGGTGGAGGCCCCATCCCTGGAAACGTTCAAGCCCAGGTTGGACGGGGCTCTGAGCAACCTGATCTGGGTGATGGTGTCCCTGCTCACTGCAGGGGGGTTGGACTAGATGGGCTCTGGGGGTCCCTTCCAACCCAAAACATTCTATGATTCTATGAATGCCTGGTCATTCCCGGTACCACTAGAGGACAAGACAAGGGTTCAAGCAAGTGTTAAGGACAAATAAATCATCAAAACCAAGATGCAGTCAATGTGAGGCTCTTTTAGGCTGACAGATTGCTCTGCAGTCTCAGGGACCATCAGTTGTCATTTGGGCACCGAATGACCACTCCGTATCATTCAGAGAGAGAATAGTCAACATCAAGTTTCTTCTTACAGCAAAGGAAGATGCAACAGCGATTCACAATTGGACTCGATGATCTTAAAGGTCCTTTCCAACCGACAGATTCTATGATTAGCAAGTTGGGGCAGAGGACAGAGAGGGACACGAGGGAATGACAACAATACTACAAAGCCATGAGCTGTGTGGAAACCCGCAGCCCACACCAGAGTGGTGAGCCCTTTCCTCACACTCTAGCACACCAGCAGAGATCAGAAGGGCAACAACATGCTTGCATGTAACATCAAGTAAAAACAGACACATAGTTATAGTCAGGAGCATTTGTTCGCTCTGTTTCCCTTACCTCCATGCATCTCAAACAGCAAAAAATAACCATATTTTCCAAAGTCTGTCCTCTATTGCAGCTTGTCCAGGTTCCCTCTTCCATGTTCCAGTCAGGCAGAGCCAGTTAACACTCGCTTTCTATGACTATAACACCTCCTCTAAACAGCTACTCTGTTCACTGCTGTGTCCTTGGCCACCATCTGGAACCCTTCATGGTTCCAGACACAGCAAGTTAATAAACCCATGCAGAAGTGTGCTGCAACATGGCTTTCTGCTTATTGTTTAGTACTATCAAACAACAGAGCTTTATGGTTCATTCAAAGGAAGTGCCAGAATAGCTTTTCATTTTTTCCTCTTGCTCCAAAGGTTCACAGTGCTAATAGCTTGCATATTTCCCAAGAAGTCCATGTTAAGCCACAGTACCCAGAATGGACTGCCAATAACAAAATAAAACCACATTAGAAACCAGTCAGATTTAGAAGTCAGCTTCTACAAAAGCAACTACACAAAATGATTGAAGAAAATAATTTATAGCTCAGCAAACCTGGGACACATTTCCACTAGGGAGATGAAATGAGATCAAGAAGGGGGGAAAAAAAAAAAAAAAAAAAGTGAGCTCTGAGAGTGCAGAATGCAGTAGAATTGTTTTACCCCCACTGCTCAGATAGTCACTATTTTCTTCTATTCACACAGTACCTAAATACATTATCCACTGGGATTTTATTTTGCAAATAGGTATTCTCCCTACCTTCCCCCCACCCCCTATCAAGCCAGAGATGCACAACCAAGGTTACCAGTCTGTCCTTGCCATATCCTTTCCTCCTGGATATGGCTTTTATAAGCAAGAGGCAAATTACAAGCCACAACATCAAAGCAAAACAGGTCCCTTTACCAATGTGTTCCTTTCCTAGGCCAGATAAACTTACATGCCATGACAACATGGCAGCTTAAAAGTGCCAAGATATATAACATTATCCCAGATTACAAACTTTCATCCATTCTCCTCCATTCATACAAGGAAAACAAACGGCAGTCCTCCAGGCAGGTCATCAAACTGCAGTTTCAGCCTGTCTGAAGATGACAGCAGGCAACACAGACATAAAGACAAGGCAGCATTTACTGTCTGCAGGGTTTCTCAAAGCTGGAAGAACTCTGGAGCCAGCACTCCAAGAGCTACAAGGAGGAAAATGCTCTCTACCACTACTGTTAAAACTAAATAGTAAATAAAAAGTCCTTGTTATTTTCTTGCCTTTCAGGGTCTGCACCTGTCATTGGGACACCTCAAACACCTTCACAATGACAAGAGCCCAGCAATTAGAAAACTTAAAGGACCACTTTAGACACAAAGAGGAGAGTTGGTGTCAATGTCAAACTGGAAAGGAGACAAGCAAATAAAAGAAACACCTTCTGAAACCACAGAAGAGGCTTTGCCAGAAACCTGCTGAAAGAAGCCTACATGGGCCAAAATATTACCAAACACTTGATCCACCCTTATCGTCTCAGTACTACTCAAAGGACCTCACAGGTAACTATGGAAAAAGACAAAATCTACCTATAGTAGGTTCAAATTCAGTTGAGAGGTCCCTGTGTTCAAAAATGGCAAGAACTGCTGAGTGACAACAACATTGAGACAGTAGATGCCAAATGCCAAAGAAGCAGCACTCTCCATAAAACAAACTTGGGGATGCTACTGGCTATGAAAACCTGCAGTGTTTTATTTCAGAGGCCTGGGCCAAATAGCTGGAGGTGGCAACAGCCATAGAACAGTTGGCCAACAAGTGCCTTGCATAGTATTACTAGCCAGCAAGCATCATCTGGACTAGCAGAAGTTTATTGACTTCTTTAGATATTAGACTGTCCCTTATGACTGGATTGTTTTCAGCAAAATCTGCTCCCTGAGTACAAAGAAAAAGTCAATTCAGTTAATAAAATTAAATAAAATCACATTTCATTCCAATACCTCTATGAATCTATTTCTGGAGCAACCTGTTGCACTACAGAGCTCCTGCAGATTCTTATACTACATAAATCAAGTCCCTAGAAGTTATCCCCATGCTAGTTTGCAATTTAAAGAAGCTACTTGCAGGCCAAATTTTATACCTATTTTGTCCACTGATGATTACCATTACTTCTTTGGACATGCTAGCCTCCATACAACTAGCCTACGCTAGTCAGATTCACACTTACACTGTTTTGGGGGGTGAGGGAAGTAACAGCACCTCTCTTCCTTAAGGAAAGCTTTACTATTTCACCCGTTAACAGCTGAAGGAAACTGTCTCCAAGAAAAGTCAAAGTTACAAAGCACACAGCCTATAAGAAGATTAAAGCACAGTCAGTTTCAAACCTCTTAAACTTGAAAAAATGTATGGCAAAGGCCTCACAGGACTGGAGAACCCACTCATTCTTGAAGGTCTAATTAAGCAGTGTTATGAAATAAAAGCAGACAGGGAAGGAAGACATTTAGCATCATAATCTCTACAACCCCACAAAAGATGCTGTTGTGGTTCAACCCGACAGGCAGCTAAACACCACACAGTTGTTCGCTCACTCCCCCCCAAGTGAGATAGGGAAGAGAATCAGAAAAAAGGTAAAACCTGTAACTTAAGATAAAGATAGCTTAATAGGACAGAAAACAAAAAGAAAATAATAATGATAAAAGAATACACAAAACAAGTGATGCACAATGCAATTGCTCACCGATGCCCATCCAGTCCCTGAGCAGTGGCCATCACCACCCCCCGGCTAATTCCCCTCAGTTTTACTGTTCACGTGACATCATATAATATGGAATATCCCTTTGGCCAGTTTTTAGGTCAGCTGTCCTGGCTGTGTCACCTCCCAGCTTCTTGTGCACTCCCAGCCTCCCTGCTGGCAGGGCAGGACGAGCAGCTGAAAAGTCCTTTACTTAGTGTAAGCGCTGCTCAGTAACAACTAAAACATCAGTGTGTTATCAACTCTATTCTCATCCTAAATCCAAAACACAGCACTATACCAGCTACTAGGAAGAAAATTAACTCGATCCCAGCCAAAACCAGGACAGGCGGAACACATGCAGTTTTCTGCTAATCTGTGGTTTACTAGAGCGCACTAACTTGAAGTGCAGTAAGTAGAGCAACACCTTCAAGCCCTTTCCTCATAATATGGGCATAAAGCCTCCTAGGCCAACTGTTATTCAAGACAGATTTCCTCACTGGCTGCATGACCACTCTCACCTATACTCCTCTGTCCCACAGCTCTTGACAAGATCTTCAGCAATGCTGTTTCCTACTGAATCTGCACATTTGCAAATAATGGCATAAACAGATAGAATCATAGAAAGTTTTGGGCTGGAAGGGACCGCTAGCGGTCACCTAGTCCATCCCCCCTGCAGTGAGCAGGGACACCATTATCCAGACCAGGTTGCTCAGAGCCCCGTCCAACCTGGTCTTGAATGTTTCCAGGGATAGTCCTCACTAAACTTCAGACTAGTACCAAGCATTCATGATACAACTTTTCTTGTTCTGGAAGTACTTTCTGCTATTACCCTACAGCTGTTAAAAGGCACAACCAAACCCCTCACAACATTAGAATGAGCGCAGAAGGATGCACAGACTTACACCAGCATTGCTAACACAAACCTCTCAAGAAAAACAAACAGGACCTCCTACAGCATTGTGGCTTTCTGGCTAATCTACACTGATGTTAGTGAAGTTGTTGCAGAAGTTATCAAGTTTCACCATGCAACAGAAAGAATTCTCTTACTCTAAGCAACAATGTCAGGATAAAAGGAAGATCAAGAACCCGGAATTAACCTACTGCAACTGAGAAACACCATCCACACAGCAACAAGGGTACCTTGTGGACACGTATACCTCTAGCACAGTAGTCCAAACAGTAACTTGGCTAACACCAAACTGGTTACGTGCAGCAGGCTAACAGCAATTTGGGATGGTGCGTAGTCATGGCCACACATTGCTCCACGGATAAAAGGAACCGTCTGCCTCCACATCAGCATCCAGCTTAGTATATCTCTTTGTAGAGGCAGTACTTCCTACTGCAAAGCCCTGCAGTCATTACTATTTATCAGTTCTCTGAACAACAGTTCATAGTCAATTCAGTCATGCACGCTCCACAGATCCACCAGAAGATGGTTCAGAGCATCCCTCCTATTTTATTGCCTGCTACTCACCTTCAGTCCTTTGGCTAGGTAATTTGATTCAGACCACAGAGGTCCTTAAAGTGTCACAGAACTTAACACCTGCACCATGAACACCCGATGTACCTACAAGTTTTCACACACCCAGAGACACACAAAATATAACATTAATGATCTACTGAAATCCCTGGCACACCATTGCACAGATGTGGCATGATTTGTACTTGCTGTTATTCTATAATTCCAGAATGCACTTTCTCTCCCTCATGCCCCACAAACTTTCCCCCCTTTAAAACACGCAGAATGCAGCATTAGCCTCTGAAGCGGAGATTTAAGCTACTTTCCTACACATGCAACATAGTGACAATCCTGAAACATTTAGTGCTTGCCAGGAACCATAAAGGATACGCACGCTACAAAACCTACGGGGAAGCAAATGGGTATGATTAAGCACATTTGCCCAGGGCAACAATTTCCATGCTTTTGCCTCAAGGTCCTCACCTGGCAGGAAGTCCAATTACAACTTTTAGACCCCCTCTCCCAACCCCCAAAGTTAAGCAAACTTCAAACCAATCACGATAACACTGATTAAAGCCAAAGTTGTTCAGCAGAGATGCACACAAGTGAATGACTGGCAGAAGCAGAACTGTCATAACCCAGCCTGTCTCACCCTGCTGTGACAAGCAGCAGTTCATAATGCATATTTCAGGCACAGGAATAGAAGCAAGTGTCCTAATTACCTCTTCTCTAAATCTTTTCCTCTTGCTGCATGGAGGTCAGAAAGAACAGAGCATCAATTAGAAATGATACACAGATTAGACAGAGTATCAAATGCACATGGTGCAACAGAGATACTACTGCATCTGCAAGGTCTCTGCAAATTCATGAAAATACACTGTCATATTCTACATAGAATGGGAAGGTAGACCTTACTTGTAGTTACACAAGCTAAAAAAATAATTTGAAAAGTATTATTTATTCTGTCAGTTTTCAAAGATGCACACAGAACAGAAGACTTCACCATCGATGTGTTCTCCACACCTAAGTCTACTTTTCCAGACAAGCTGGTCTCCACATAGCGTAGAATAAATAAGCTGTGTGCCAGCAGATCTGAACACACATGTGACAGACCGAGTGGTCACACAGTGACAAACCTAGTATCTAGTCCATTCATACTTTGCTCTCTCCTTATGTCCTAAGGATATTAGATACAAGAGTCTTTTTTTTTTTTTTTTTAAAGAAAAGTTTTGACTGAAACAGAGTTCCAAGCGTATTTATTTCAAAAAGTGCCTCAGAAAGAAAATTAAACCACACATTCTTTACACTTATAATAAGAACTCTGCTACACTACCAAATGCTTAATAGTTTATCACTGGCCTACCCTATTGATCTTCAAGTTGTCACAGTGAATAATTCTTCGTGTAGTTTAAAAAAAAAATATA
>KL276632.1:0-11303 GCA_000699545.1 Podiceps cristatus
CCCCGCCCCGTCCCGGTCAGAGGTGCGGGGCTGCAGCCCCGTCAGAGTCGGGGCCAGACGCGAACGTGTTGCCTGTGCCCAGCCGTGCCGGTTTCACGGTGCTGGGCACACGGCCCTCGAAGTGCTGTGTCATTCTGCCAGAGAGCTGGAACAGCTGGAACAGGGGGAACGTGGTGCATCTCAGCTCTCGGAATGAGGATCGCTGGGGAGAGAGGGGGGAGGGCTGGACACCGGTGAAGAGGAAATAACGTGCTCTGTAGTGAATTTGAATCTCTTTGCCTTTTGAAGCACAACTATTTATGTGTTGGTTTGCTTTTCATAGGTGCAAATATATTGAATGAGGAAATTAAACCTGGACATCAGTAAAACAGCACAGTGTCCTTTTAAAGATATGATCTTGAAAAGATCCCTATTAGGGCATGATTGTTTTCCCTGTGCCCTTAATTCTGGGAATTGTCTCAAGCTGCGGATAATGAGAAATGATATAAAGCATGATGGATGAAGTGTTGGGAACTTTTTTCTGTAATGTCTTATTTATATGTGATCTTTTTGGTGGCCTTACAAACCTTAGGTGTTCTGAATCCTTCAGTACCAGTAAAAATAATATTTTTGCACTTACTGACGGAAAAAGTTATTAACATAGTTGAGAGCGTAGCTAAACTAAACTGAGAAGACTAGGCCTTCTTTTCCATATGTGTTTCCTAAACAGGCAAAAAATGTTTTTCTTATTTAATGTAAATTAAGTATTGGCAGTAGGGATGAAGGAAGTCTTTGAAGCATGCTTCTGAACCTTGGATTGGCCAGAGCACTGAGTTGCTGTTACAGAAAGTTTTGGTAGTACAGCTAGATTGAGGTAGAATTAATTTCACCAAGTACTGTGCAAACTTTCTGGGTAGAACAGAGATGTATTAAAGAGTGACCACAGGCAGGCTTTTTACTGATCTATCTTGCAAAAAATAAGAACCTCTAAAGAGGCCCATTTAAATCTTCAAGTGAGATAATAGTGTTGAGAGGTTATAAAGAATGTTCAGACCACTTTGAATGTTACCTTCAGTGCTTAGGAAAGAATAATTATAAATGTGTGCTCAAACACATGCCAAATTGTTGTTCTTTCAAATTAAAGCAGAAAAATTTTGCATTCTGTTACCCAGTTTTTATCCAAAGGAAGTGAGATAATATGAACTTATGTTAAGGGATAAAACTGCTGGCTTTTGGGGAATTTCTTTTATTCCAACTTAAAATTTTTCTTTAAAAATTTTATCAAACTAATTTTATGTATCAAAAGCACATGTGTCATATTTTTATGGGACACTTTATTTGAAGTATAGCACAAGTATAGCATGATAGATTCAAGTGTATGTGAACTGGTCACTTATTGTACAGTGCTTTTCAGAATGTAAAATGTAATGTGTAAAATGATAGAATTTTAGGGGGGTGTGTCCTCTACTCTAAAACTATTTTTAATTTTCCTTTCCCTAGTGCAAAATATGGCAATCAGTGATCAGTATATTAAAATATTTTTTAAGGAGTTTAGCCATGGCAAGTTTATCAAAATTGATTTTGTTATTTTGGTGTATATTACTTAACAGTAGAAGGCTGTCAAATGCTCTTAATACTTGCAATCTCAGATAATGCTGTAGCATCTTTTACCTTTAGTTACAGGCATATAACATAGCTGGGAATAATAACTTTAGTATGCAATTCTGGGGTATAGCGTCAACATACAGATACTGTAGAATCTTGTAGCTACAGTGATGAGAATATAATTTAGGCTTTACTTTCACTCTCTCTTTCCCCCTCAGTGTGGAGGATGACATGGGCCTTTTTCGCACTTCTTCACTCAGTGTGATTTGGAGCATGTTTTCAGTCTCCCCATCTGACCTTTTATGATTCAAACTGCTGTTTGTTGTACTGGATAGTAGTTGCTAGGAATGTCGTGGTGTGTGGGGGTTGTGGGGGTTTTTGGATGTGTTGGTTTTTTTTTTAAATTTGTACATTTGTCTGGACTTTTTGTGTGTTAGTAGATAGAAAAGCTTGACTCTGTACATTTTAAACTGTTTTGAGCTGTTTTTTTGTATCTTTGAAATCCAGATAAATTACGAGTGGTAAAGCTTTTTTATTTTGACAAAAAATATCCACCACATAGGCAAAGCTTACAGCAGATAATTCTAAAATCCTTCCCTTTGAACAACTAGCAGTACAAATAAAATAGTGCATTTTTTATACAGCATTTTTTCTTCACCTTTTTTCCCAGTTCCTTCCTTTGCAGTCCTTAGGACCAGTAGGATTTCTATGCTCCTTCATCTATTCCCATTATATAATTCATTTGAGTAGGGAAGTTTTAATTGTAATGCCTTTTACGTGTGCGTGTCTTTAATCAGCTACAAATGGATTCTCTTGTCCTGGTGGATGTCAAATATTAATTTTGCTGTGTGTCAGTGCTAGAAAAAGGAGGAGAAAATGCAAGGACCAACCTTCATTCTTGCTAAGTTAGTTGTTTGCAGTGAATTAGTTTTTACTCTTTTACGCTACTAGCTTTTTTTTCTTTATATACCTCCATTGATGTTTAATGCTACTTTGGGCCTCAGTCTGGACGGGCAGCAGACGGCTTACTTAATTGTAAGGGGAAGAATAGTGTTTATTTGTTTATCTGGCAGTAAAAGAAAACCCAGAAACTGTTCCCCAGTGAAGTAAACTGACTTGTATTTACACAGTGATTCTGAGCCTTCCTGATTT
The DNA here is from genome assembly GCA_000699545.1 of Podiceps cristatus. Taxonomy (NCBI): domain Eukaryota; kingdom Metazoa; phylum Chordata; class Aves; order Podicipediformes; family Podicipedidae; genus Podiceps; species Podiceps cristatus. The sequence continues at coordinate 2,737 of KL276632.1, forward strand.
TTCATTTTTGTTACTTTTCTAAGCTAACTAGTTTGATCGTGTTTTTTTTTTTTTTTTTTTTTTAATAATGAAGCATGAAGTGTATGATGAGTAATTTGTCAAGGATGGTGTGCCAGGTCATAAGAAAAATAGAAATTAAGTTAGCAAATGGATATTTAGTGTCTTGCCTCTGTAAGGAAACAGCTTCTGCTGTTGTGGGAACCCGGAAGTAGCTGGTTAGGGATAGCAACTGCTGTTTGCAGATGCCTATTTCAATTTGCCTTTGCTTCCGCATCACAGATACGTTATTGGCCTTTATCCATAGACTGTCAGCATCTGATCTGAGTGAACGGAGGGTCTGGGTGTATGTGTCTTGTTAAAAGCATTTGATATATATTTACTTTTTTAATCAGGAAAAAAAAAAAAAAGTATTTAAATACAAACCTGGGATTTTACGCTTTTTGTTGAGTTTTTAGGAGTAAAGTACTCAATATTGCTTTCTTTTTACAATGGCACTATAGCTTGTCCATTCGTATGCAAAATGTCCCTTGTGAATGGGTAATCCTCCAAGCCATGATGTGACGTGTGTAATAATTTTTTTTTTATCAAGTTGCAATTTTATTATAGTTCAAGAAATTGTGGGGATTTTTTAATCTTTCTGTGATTTTTGGTCTCATAAACACTTAAATATGATCCAGTCTTTTCTCTTAAAGAGAAAAATTTTAGCAGCTGAAATGTAGCTTACCCAGAGGCTGAGCTAATCTGTCAATAAGACATGGTACCGAAGCAATACAGCATAGAATATTTAGACCTCTTTTCCTTTCTTTAGATTGGACTGGTTTAGATGAAGATGAAGATGCACATGTTTGGGAGGACAATTGGGATGATGACAATGTTGAAGATGATTTCTCCAATCAGTTAAGGTAATTTTATTTTTAACTTACTGTTCTAGATGATAGGTAAAATGTTTAAATTGGCTTTGCTTAGTTAATATGGTTGAAATCTGCTTACGTTAAAAAATAGATATCTGAAACCGAAATAAATGAAAGCTCTGCTTTGTGCTTTTCTATCTAAAGCCTTTCAGAACCAGATTTAAGGGATTACAGCAGCGTTTGAAGTACTGATCAGCTTTTCATCTTTTAATAATTGTACCCTGAGCCCTGAAACATGCCTAATGTCATTGACGTGTCCAGGCTTTTGTGGTGTTACTCAGCTTAGTACAAAGATCTTTTTGTGATACAGTTGTGATACAGCAAATGGTGATACAGTTGACACTTTTTCAGTTTAACACAAATAAATCCTTTTCTAAGGACTTTTCTACATGTGCGTGAAAATTGTGACTTGTACTGCAAAGACTAATGGCAAGAGATCCAAGATTATATCTTCTTTGCTATGTGGAATGCAAAATGTGTTGTTACATTTTTTTCTCTGCCTTCAAATTGCATTGCTGTTCTCTGTCCAAATGGACGAATTTTACAGAGATCAGTTATCTATTAACGTTAAGGTTCCCTTCTTGTGTGTCATGAGCATCTTGTTTATGAGTAACAATAGCAAAGTAATTGTTCATAACATGCTTTAAAAATAGTGATTGCAGTTTGAATGCCTTTAATCCAGTTGTTTAATCCTCTTTGTTTGTCACTTAGTTTCAGTTAATCCTTTACTGACACATAATTATAACCTAAATTGTTTCAAGCATCAATACAAAGTCACATTTTATAATTAATCCCCCAGTATGTGTTACATGAGGATCAAACTATCTGTAATACAGCCTGATGAAACCATTCCTGGGCTGACATCCCTTGTTGTACGCTGGTGAAGGCAATCCTTTATGTAGAAGATACAAAAATAGTCTTTGGTGTAGTTATTTCTTTATAAGGTTGAAAGGCAGTTAAACTGTAATGCTGGCAAACAAGTTGATACATAGTGAAACAGACTTTCAAGGGATAGTGTAATTCTTGATAAACATAGTTGATCTTGACAAACCTTCAGTAACTGTGTCTTAATTGTAGCCTGTGGTGGTGTTGACCCTATACTAGTGTTAAAATGACAGTTTGTAATGTTGCTTGGTTACAGCGTGGTTTTAGTTCATCTTCAGAAAGAAAATGCTACGGCCCTCCACTTCTAAAATTCCACTACTATGTATGTAAACTGACCGGAAATACTTTTAGAGATTAAGACTACTGTCTCTACGTACAGGTTTGCTAAGACTAGGAGATAAAAGAGGATGCAGTTCTGGCTGGTGTGTTTGGAGGCAGGCGAGAAGCAAAGTGGGGACAGGGCAGGAGCGATCATGTTGGTGGCTGCTGACTTGCTGTCCTGGCCACAACTAAGAGGAACAGAGCACTCCTTTTCCTTCAGAACTGTTCACTGGAAGGTGTATTGCTCCAGGATTTAAAAATACTGCACTCTGGTATTTTTATTTAAAGCAAACAAAGAAAAAGCTAAAATTATTTTGGAAGTACGTGCATTTAAATTGCTCAGATTAGTGAGCTCATTTGATTTAAGGAAGTCTTGAGAATAACTGGTCTAAGATAGTATTTTCATTTTCCTAATGTGTCTGGAGTTCTTGCAGGCTCACAGATGCTGCTTTGCGCCATATAGTTGTCCTCCGACCCACCATGGCTGGAGTACAATAATAATGATTAAAACAAGTGTATGAATTTTTCACTTAAAGTCACTTCTAGTGATGTAAGACACTAGTTCTTCAACTTCACTTTATAGAGTAAGTGAGGTTAAGGGTATTGCTATGAACCAAAAAGCAGTACGACATTAAAACGATTGTATATTGTGCAGTATATTTCATTTTTAAAAGTTGAAATGTCTGTCAGTATTTTATTTGTGTGTTTTAATATACCTATTTTTTTCTATACAGAGCTGAATTAGAAAAACATGGATACAAGATGGAAACCTCATAGTTTTTGCTGAATATGGAGTGGTTTAACATTGAACTGTGGATAGACTATATTGAGAAAAGAAGAAAAGGTGGAAAATGAGAAGACACTTAGTTCATTATCTGCTTGGATTTATTATTGTTTTGTATAAAAAATAAAGTTTTTAATCTTAGCCTAGCTATATGTTCAGCCTTTACTAACCTGATAACTTGTATCTCGGTTCTGAAATGCCTTGTGCGACAGAATTCATGGACTTTCCTAGAATGCTACTAATGGTCTTTCAGCGGCTGATGGTATTGCGCCGGCTCCCGTCATGGGGAACCTAGTAAGCAATACCAGGATGAAGACTAGTGAATGCTTCTGTCGGGGGGGATGTGGAGATGTCAGAAAGAAATGAAATAAAATACTCATGTATTCAGATCATAATGCAGCAGTAGTAAAGGGAGTTCTGGGGAGTGGTAAAGCTGATTTTGCCTCAAGATTTTATTTCATAATGACTTGTTTCATTTTTGTTAGCAATTTCACGTGGGTGCCAGTTTGATAGCCTCGAAAGATAAAATGTACTTTAAAGTGCATCTTGCACAACAGCAGAAATCGAAACTTTCCAATCTTGTCCTGTCATTTCTGAAGCCTGTTAAAGAGGAGGCCTCTCTGGAGGTGAGCGAAGTTCTGTTCTCAAGCTTATTTAAGCCTAGGAATCTCTGCTGAAATTGCCTCCAATTTGCCAGTTACAGCAGTTCATCTGTATCGCACAAACATGCCTGCTGAGAACGGAAATCAAACTTCCAACTCATTTCATGGAGGCCAACAAATAGTTGCCAGATAGATACAGCAGTAGTGACTGGATTCGATTACTCTCTGAACTAGAAAACAGAAGGTGGAAATTACAAAACCTATTACCAATTCCATGAATCCTCCCCAAAGGAGCTGTTAAAGCTGGTGTACGCAAAGACCTAGGGAGCTACGGTGATCCTGGAAGTGTAGGCCACGACTGCAAATTAAAAACTTTTTTTTTTTTTTTTTTCTTCTTAATGAAGTGGCAAATACAGCTATGTACTCATGGAATTTGAATTAGCTGCTTGCTTTTTTTGGCAGTTCACTGTAGAGAAGCGGACATAATTGTTATTTAAAGTGAGCTTTCAGAATAAAGGAATAAAGGTATTAGTTGGACATGCAGTAATGGTATTAAACGCTTTAACCTTGTTAACTAAATAACGGAGTATTGCATGTTATAATTGCATTTATTAATGCAAAATGCTAGGAAGTTGTTCCTCCCCCCCAGTTCCTTGCTGCTTTCTGAAGAGAGCTCTGTAAAGACTGAGACCTTCCCTTGCCGCCTGACTGTTTACGCAAAACTAAATGTTTCGGGTGGTGCTGGATACCTGCAGCTTGTCCTGTTCTGTACCGCTTGGGAAAGGAGAGGGAGGAGGCCCTTCCAAGAAGGGCTGCCCTGTGCTCAAGTGACTCGTTCAGCCTGAAACGTGTGGCTCGCGCAGCCCAACTCGGGAGAACAGAAGGTCCTGGAGTTTGTAATTTGACAAGTAACAAATGAAAAGTCTGTGTATTGAGTGGCAAATAGCAATGCAAACATCCTTAAGTTAGTCTTGAGATTTTTGAGGAAAAAAATATGTTTGGTACAGTTCTGGGATTGCCGGTGTTATTAACATGTCTGTATTGGGAAGTTGAGTAATGAGGCTGAGCAAAAGAAGATGACAGAAGAACTGTGGAGACAGCTGGAGCAATCTTTGGGTAAGGACAGCTGCTTTCCCTCACGGGGCTCTGGAAGCCTGGCTACGGCAGCCCTGCCCTGCTGCTGGGAGCAGGAGGAAGCTGGGGAGGCAGAAACGCATCTTGGCCTCAAGAAATCTTCGCTTTTGCTGAGCCACGGTTGTCTTGTGTTAGTATCTTTTTCCGCTTTCTTCACAAAAGCGGGAAGGGAAGGGAAGCCTAGGCTGAGTTGGCCCGGGGGCTCTGTGCTCTGGCAGCAGTAGCCTTCAGCTGCCAGCACGTGACCTGGAACCCCCAGCCGGGGCAAGGAGAGGGCTTTGTAGGTCGGCCTGGGGGTACGATCACGTAACACTGTCGGCCTAAGAGAGTTTGTTGCAAGGGAGTAAACAAGAAGTCACGTGCAAAGTGCTATGAGAACGTAGCTCATTGCAAAACAGAGCACTTCATGGAGGCTGATGGCCTCTATAATTGCCACTTTATTCTTAGGGTTTTTTTGCCCTCAAGTTTATTGTGTGGTCGTATGGTTCCTCTTATTTTAAGCTTTATAGTATAAAAATGACTTGGGAACCTTTCTACTTCAGATTGGCTGTTTTATTTCTTTCTAAAAATTAAAAAACCCAGCTGGTTTTGAGACAAGTTAAAAGCTTTTTGCTTTTTTTTTTTGTTTGTTTGTTGTTTGTTTTGTTTTTTTCCATCTTTGACAGCTTTAGCGTTCTAGGGGGGATTTGAGGTTGTTGTCCAGGATGTCACTGTAGCAATTTGCCCTAATTTACCTGCTATACAAGTTTAAAAGGAACTAACATCTTCCCATGTGCTTGGAGGCTCAAGGTTTTTTGACTGGCTGTACTGGGAGAGGTTTTCTTTGGAGGTCTTTCTTGGAGATGTTCTGGTGATTCTTGTTAGCTGAGGAATGCATGAAATGTGAGAGGTGGGAATGCTTTGGGGGGGGGGGGGGAGGACGCGCTGAGAGAAGACAGGGATTTGGGAAGGAGGATCTGCAGCCTGGCAAGGGTGGGAACGTGGTGGAGGTTTGGCAAAACCTGAGCGCGGGAGAGGCTGGGCTTTCTGGTTAAGAAAGTAGGGCAAGACGTGGCGGTGTGCACGTGGCGACTGTCAGGGTGTGGGCTGCTGGTAGCCACCGTTCCCCATTGTCGGAAGGGATTCCAGTCACGAGGAGGTTGATGTCGCCCTGTGTTTGGGCACCTAACCTCCTCCCCAGACCGTCCCTCGGCTGTGCTGCGAGACTCTTGGACACAGTGTCGTTACTCTGAGCCACGCTGGGGTGGGCAGCATGTCTGCGGCTCTCCTCTACGTGAAGATTAAGGCGGCGTTTTGCAGCGTGGGGAAGGTTGACTCGCTCTGGCCTAGATGTCCCCAGGCCAAGCAGCTGACACGGGAGAGCTTTGAAGGGTCCACGGTTGCTAATGAGTTTGTCTCTCTCTCTTTACCTTGATCCTTAAGAAATTATACACATCTAAGAAGAAATGCAGTGTCACATCACAGATAAGCACACAAAATGGTGAGAATTAAGGCCAATTAAGGCTGTCTGGAAAGCCTTCAATTCAGCTCTTTTGCCTCAGAAACAGCCCTTGCTGATTTCCCATCGGCTCCCTGCCTCCCTCCGCTAGCTTGCACACCACCACCACCAGCTTCCCTAGATCCTTTCTGCTCCTGGGTCACAGTGTGTCCCGTTCCTTGCTTACTGCACCCTGTTCAGGCCGTGCCGCACAGAACGATCAGTTTGGATCTCCGTATCGCAGCAGTCCGTGTGCTTTGCGAATGCTCTAATACATTTTCCGCCTTCCCCGGGAGACAGAGAAGTGTTTTGCCCTCTTTGAAGTGTACGCTAATTTTAAGTGCTCGGTGTGAGACCCCAGGACCTCATGTTTCACTGGATTCAGAGGCATGTAAAATCCTCTGAATGTTCAAATGTTTCTTTGGCTTCAGTTACTGCTGTGCATATTCAGCATTTCTGCCGATCAGGATTTATGGGGTATCAAGTCAGCCACCCAGAAAAGGAGGAATACACATTACAAGCTTTGCAGCTTTTGTAAGGAATGAGGCAAGGACTCCACAAGTCGCTACCTTCCCCTGCTAGCTTTTTCTTGAACCTTATTTTTTCTTATCCTGTTTTTTCTTGAACACCAACAAGGACTAATAAGTCCCCTGGGGGAGGGGGTGAGTATAGGAAAATATATGATCATAAAATTAAAGACTACAAGGATGCATATGCATGGAAAAAGGAATTTATGTTGCACACAGTTACAGTTCCAGCATTTCCTATCTTTTAAGTGTCTGACTTTACATCCCTAATAATAATCTTTTAATGCAGGTATGATTTTGTGTTTGCATAATAATACAGCTAAATTTGATTTAATTCCAAGGCATGCAGGGAAGTAAGAAGATTGATGCCCAGAAAGTTTTTGTGATGGAATTTTACTAAAGAATGAATGTTATGTAACATTTCAAACACACCAAGATCCTTCAAGATGAAGTGTGTGATATAAATGTAAAATATTTGCAAACTATAATTTAGCAACCGTTTTAAAATCACAGTCAGTATTCCAACCTCTTACATGCGGTGGGTGAGAGCCTTTGTCAACTGAGAGCTAAGGGCAGCGAATGTGAGATTCATTAAGTAATTATATAGGAACATTAATTTCAAATTAATTTCAACAGTTGTTTTAGGCATTAGCAGCCAAATTAGGAGACCAAAGGCAAACAGTAATGCAGCTTAATACTTTTAATAAATGAAGGCATTTGAAGTGATTTACATAAATCGGATGATAAGCCCTCATTTAATGGGCTTCCAAATGCTCCCTGCCTCCCCTTCCCATTCACCTTTGCACGTTTCCAGGATGTGGCCGCGCTCCGCAGCTCCCCGGCTCTCTCATTACATCGTGCTTTTCTCAAATCCTTCCTACGTGGGCTTCATAATAAACGGTCGGGCTTTCTGGAATTCGTTAGCGTGAGCTGGAACCTTTTAATGCTTCTGACTCTGCAGCGCTGGGAGGCATGGGGAAGGGAAGGAATGGAGCCACAACTGACAAGGCCCCCAGGAAAATAAATGGTGGAGAACAAAAAAACCCACCAGATTAGGGTATGGGGGGATGCTTGCCTACAGGCAGGGCAGGGAGATGAAAACCAGCCCATCAGCAAGTGAATGGGGCACATGTAATGGATAATGACCAGCTCTTTTTATCTTTCCTGAATGAACTCAAGGCTCTTAATGAAAAGGACCAGGCTCTGGTCTGGATTTGCGTTGCACCTGATGGAGGCTCGGCTGGGAGACTCACCGAGGAGGGGAAACCCGCCTGGCCAATTCTCCAGCCACCGGCCCCGGGTTCCTCCTGCCATGAGCAGAATACAAGCGCTTCCTTCCCCAGGGACCTGTGGCTCTGCGAGCTGTAAAGGGCGAGAATGGGCAGCCGGGGAGGGTGGCTGATGGGCTGCCTTTCCCTTTCTCATGGTATCGGTTTGCGGTCCAATGGTTGCAGTGGAACTACACAAAGCAAGCCTCGAACACCCGTAAAGATTAAAGGACAAATTGTCCCGCTCACGGGGCTGTTGTGTGGTACTGTCAAGCTGGCAGGACCTTATTTTTCACGATTTGGGTAAGGAACCAATGCTATGCAGCCACTTCTCCCTTGGGAAAAGCATTGGAGTGGTTGGGTGGTACCAGCAAAGCCAGAAAACAAAGGTGTAATGATTCTGTTTGTGCTCAGCTCAGTCCCGCTTTCTTACACCAAAGAGAACCGGTTCAGGTCAGAAATGCACAAAGAGGTGTGAGCTCTAGCAGAAGAGTTTGATCAATCTGACTCTGAAGTATTTAAGACATTAGCTTTCCTCCTCGCTTCCCAAGCTGTCTGTTGTACCCTCCGTGCAGGGGAGTGTGAGCTGGTGCTTAAGCTGCAGACTGGAGACCCAAGCCTGTTTTCTTCTTGGCCAGCAGTTTGCCATGGAGGAGGA
>KL276632.1:16804-31716 GCA_000699545.1 Podiceps cristatus
GCGGCAGGTCTTCAACGGCAGGGTTGCAGCCATTAACGAGCTGCACTTGATGCCAGGGAGGGATGCGCTCGGGGAGCAGCGCTGTGCATCATTGCTTCCTTCCTTGCGCAAAGAATTGAGATGTTGGGACTTTGTTATTCAACTTGCTGAAACACAGAATTGCTGATTAAATCCTCCCACCAAGGCCGACAGCCACCCCATTCACCCCCCACCCTTGCATGAGGGGCCACTTCTGTCCTCAGCCACCTGCACTGCCGGGACCCTCCGGCCCCTGTGCGCTGGGGACCCGCTGCCCCGCTTGCGAGGGGGATGGAGCCAGTCCAGCCCCATGTTGGCGACGTTCAGCTTCATACAGGTGTTTGCATCTACGTGCAAAAAAGATGTCTGAGGGCAGAGGTGCCTGGGTTTGCTCCTCGCACGGGTGGCGGGTGCCGTCGGTGTGAGCTCAGCTCTCTCTCCTTCCCCCGCCGCGTAGCTAAAGCCGGGCAGGAAAACCTACCTCTCCATGGAAGAGCACAGCTCCAGCGAAGGGGGTCACCATTGCAATGCCCTATTCAAATCAGAGACAAGTTCGGTGGCGTTAAACCCTTCCCAATTTACACAAGTAGAGAGCAAAGCAATACTTTAATGTGTTTTGAAATAACATTTCTTGCATTTAGCCCATACAGGAGAGAAGACAACCTCTTAAAATTTAACTAAATTAAAATGGAATATTTCAGTCCACAGGAAAGGGGTTTTAATTTTATTTAAAGGAGCGCTTGGAAAATACTGAGCTTTATTTTTAAATTAAATGTAACCAGTGTTAAAAAGCTGCTTGTAAATCAGAATTTCTGACCTCCAAACACACAATATGGGCTCCAGTGAGCAGATTTCTGCAGGCTCTAGAGACGTACTTTCACCAGGTCACCAGGTAGCTATACTATTGTGCCAACCTAGTGTAATCATTGTAATCAGCCAAACCAATTACAGAGTAACTACCTACTATACACATAATATTCTAGGTATGTATTAAGGATGTTCTATTAAAATTGGTAAAAGTCCTCTATTTCAGCAGCAAGAATAAAAGTCTTCATCACTATTTTTTTTTCCATGCATTTCAATGAAGACTTAAATATAGTTGCATTTATATTTTGCACCTTGGAAAATATTTGTATTTTAAAATAACACATTAAAGCTTTGAGCCTGAAAACACTAATGCACAAGAGGAACTTTATTTATACATTAGGAATATTTTAGTCAAATGGTCTGATGTTTGCAGAATCAGATTCTGAAAAATAATGTACTATTTTATGTTGTACCACTATTGGTGTAAAAATTAATGGATGTGTTATTTAAATCAGACATTTAAAGAGAAGCTTTACAGCTTGGCTGTTTTTTGCTATCATATTGTTGGAAGAAACAAGTGAATAAAATCTGAGGGAATGGGAATTGAAAATAGAGGGAATGAAATGGAAACATGTGAAATGTTAAAGATGTGAGGCACACCTGCTTCAGCCTGAAATGTCCCAGATTCAGAGCAAAGGCAATTTTCAGCCTTCGCTCCGACCCAGGATTTAGTAAAACTCTTGATCCGTCTTTTCACATCTAAAAAATCCTTTCATCACTTTGGTCTCCATCAGCCCCAGAGGTTAAAGCTTCCTTTTCAGCTCTGATTATCCCAGATGTGGCTCTGTGTGAGTGGAGACCCTGGTTTTACCCAGGACTGGCCTTTGCATTCAAACTCAAATGCCTTTTCTTCCGAAGCTCAGACGCACCAATTTGTTTAATGCTCTAGATATTAAGTACAGTCTTCAGAAAGAACACTTGCTGAAGCAAGAGAACTTTTTAACCAGAAAAGACAACGACCTGTGGCTTCAGCCAGGGCGGCGAGCTGTGCGTGCTCGGATGCTGGGAGGAAGAAGGCCTACGCGCAATGCCGCTAGAGGAAATGCAGCAAACCTTTCCTGCAGGGAAATGCAACATCACCCCACATGGGCCAACAACAGAAGCGTTGTGTTAATTGGTCAAGTGAATTGTGCCTGCTGCCTGATGGTGTCTTATACACAGATAACCATGTTTGCTCTGCGAGTGATCCTTACTAGACCTTTCATTAGAGATCTAAGTAGATGGTTATGGGAAAATATACCACCTGCCTCCATCAAAAGTATTTCTTGACTCCTTTAAAATTAGATCTTTGACCTCGAAGTTGCGGTACCATTTTTGTTGCTGCTTCTGTCACCCTGGAGTAGCTGCTGTGGTCTCAGTGCCATCGTGGTATCTGTAGGAGGGGTCCTCACGCGGCGGCTGGGCTCGTAGCACACTCCAGTGAGTGCCCAGGTGGGTGAGCAGTAGCTCGGAGTCAATGTGGAGATGCAGTGCTCTCGGGTTGTTAAGAGGTTCCTACATCATCACTATAACTTGCTGGTAGCAAAGGGAAATATATATATTTTAAAAATTCCCACATTAAAGCACCCAGCTAAACAACTTTCATGGTGACCTGTCACTTTGTGCTCACCGTCCCCTTCCTGTGTTTTGCCGCCGAGCTAGGGAGATCAGCCCCCCTCGCACACTTGTTTGGCAATACTTGGGCATTTCACTCAGACATGCATCAGGGAGTTCCCAAAAGCATCAGAGCTGGTTGTGTGGGGAAACCAGGAGCAGAAATACCAGCAAGAATGAAATAATGTCGGTCAAAACCCTCCGCCTAAAATAGCATCTCAATTGCATGAACAGTAGTATTATGGCAACTCTAACTCCTTCCCAGGCCCAAGGTCTTCACAGAGATGAGGAAGGGACAGAAAGGGAGCCCTGGACGGGATGTTTTGTGCTCACCGAAACGGGTTCTTACCTTTCGGAGTAAACACAGTGTGGACTTGTTGAGAAACAGAGCTGAGCTATTTCACTTACACGTGGCGGGTGTTTTTCTACTGCATCATGACCCGCAGGAGCTCAGCATCCCCTGTGAAGACCTGACCGTTCCTATTTTTTTCTGTTTTGGCTCCTTCCACCTGTCCAGCTCCTCTTCCTACTATAAACATTTCTGTGTAAAGCTTCATTATATGCTTCATGGTGCATATATGCTTCTTGAGTAGCGACTTTTAAAAATAGTATCTGCCTTTTCTTCCTAAATAAGCCCCTTTTACACAATAACTACCGTGCATTTCTGACGGTGAATATGTAAATAGATGAAAATGAAAATGCATCCACTGTCACACGGAATAACATTGCAGCCTTAAACTTCAGATCCATTCAGGATGATTTGCTAACATTTGGTACTCCAAGCTGAAGTGCCAAAATTGCCTGTCTTGTGCAATTTTCAAACATTCCACCCGCACAGAATGAAGGAAAAAAAAAGCTATCTCCAAGAGAGAGCAAACTTCATTTAACATGTTTTACAAAGTACTAAATAGCTTTCCTATTTCAGATGAAGAGCAGAGAATATGTCCTTTGTGATGTACTTACCAAGTACTTGCAATATCATATATTCCAGGTAGCTTCAAAGACACTATAACATACTGCATTACTATGATTATTCATCAAAACCACAACATGTAACTTTGTATGATCCATGAACTCAGTGGGGAAAAATTTAATTTCTATTTTTTTAATTTCTTGAAAAAACTGAAATAATTTCTACTAAAGCTTTCACTAGTCTGCTTGCTAAATACAATTGCAATTATAAGCTGTTTTGGGTATCATTCAACAAAAAGCTGACTGTCTAAATGTAGTCAGTTATCTTTAATCCTAAAACTGGTACTGCCTTCTTTAGTCTGGGTCTTCTGTCACATCAGAGGTTCTTAGAGACATTTACAGAACATACTTCATGAAACAGAACTGCTGTTTAATCTGACAGGTGAAGGGTGACTCCATATAACATCTATGTGTCTGTACAAGAGCCATCTTTTTACAAAGAAAACCTAATTTCCACAAATGCAAACCTGAATTACAGAGGAGGGTAAAGGAAAAGCCTGGTAGGCCTGCAATGGCATCCAGGCTCAGTGGATTTGAAACTCTACAACAATTATTTGTTACTAATAAATATTTTATCTATCTGAGCCAAGGACTGTCCTTACAGTTTGTAGAAACCTGCTCCATGAAAATGGGTAACTGCAGAGCATATACACCATTTTGGTTTATACTACTTTCCTCCAAGAATATTGTTGATTTATCATTGGGTTTTGTTAGTTACAAACTTCTGTGAGAAGGAACCATGGTTTCTCAATATGGTTGAAAATTCAGAAACCTTTAGAGACTAATTTGCATTAGGTAATCTCTCTAAATATCCATGCTTCCTAAAAACACCTAAATTATTCCCATGCCCTTTCAATTGTATAAATCAAGCAAATTTTCCCTTAAAATAATTAAAGGTTCCATGCCAAATTGTTGCTAATTTGCAATTGATTTGTATGTAACACATAGTACCTTGGAACTGGATATAAAGAATTGTGTGGTTTTTTCCATAGGCTTGATGTGTTGGATCTGGGTCAAAACTTGTAGTCAGGACGACTGACCCTGGAAAATATGGACTTTTCTATGGCAGAAGGAAAGCAGTCTTTTGAATGGGGGATGCTTAATTTGTGAATATGACATAGTGCAGACTTCCTTACCATATTTCCAGCATTTTGTCTTGCCCTCTGGGCTTGAACTACCACGAGAACAATTTGTCTTATGATGTTTGGCATTTCTGTGTGAATGCCAGAGTAAACTAAGGAGGGAAAAGGCAAGTAGAAATTTAAAAGGTGCCACGTGCAACTAAAAAAGTAAGGTTAAACTTTAGGCATCTTTCATTTTAGCTCACCAATTCTCTAATATCAGCTGAAAAATATGACAGCCACTTCTGAGGGTAGGTCTCTCTTGTATTTGCCGAAACAACTAAAAATCGTTCAAATGTCCTAGAATGAAGTTCAGAGGCAATGTGAATCACCTTGAACTCTGAGCTGATGTGACCACAGAGCATTTGGCACTGAGCTGGCGCGTCCTCCACCGGGCTGTGTATCTTCCCAACTGCATGTCCCACCATCTCCCATGAAGGTTGCGCTGTGCTGCTGAGCCAACCCCTCCTCTGAGGAGCTGCTGTGCTGGGCCCCGCCGTCAGTGCGAGCCCAGGGTGCGCGCCACGGGCATCCCGAGGCAGGCGAGGCATCACCGGCTGAGAGCCAGGCTCGATGGAAAGCTGCCCTCTGCACTTGAGGCAACAGCCGTTTTCCCCGGTGGAAAGGGAAATCAAGCAGAAATTTTGAGTCATCCGCTCGGTGCTTGCCCATGAGTTGGGAGCGATGGATGATGGCTTGGCAGCTGTTTCATCCTCTACGGTTTTCCCAACAGCAGCAGGTGTTGTTGCAGGAGCATGCAGCAGAAGAGAAATCTTCCATCCAGAGGAGACAGGTTTGGTGGAAGAGAACCAAATAAGGAAGATTACAGCAATGTTAAAAGACACCTGGAAGCTTAAAAAACATTGATTGACAAGTACTGAGTGAAAGCCAGCAAATACAACAATGTGGTAAAAGTGACAATGTGCCCTCCGCAAACTCAAGGAGTTCTTGTGGTGGTGCAGGAATCTCCAGCACCGTGGATGGAAAGCCAACGGGACTTTTGCTCCCAATGTACTGGGCAAACACATTCACAGGGTCCATGCCGTACAGAAAACATCTCCCCAGTCAGTTCCCAGCAGTTTAGGGGGAGTTCACGGCTAACCGCTCAGAAATAGCAAATGTTTGGCTGCATTTACGGCAATTTCTCATTCTCCGCTTCCTCGCGTCAAAATGATTATGTATATTCTTCAGAGTCAATAAAGTTACTCAGCTCTGAAGCCAAAAACATGTGTTGAAAAGCCAAGGAACATTAAAGGCTCTTTTTTGATTCTAGCCATTTCACACACATTTTCCCTAAGATGTGGCAGGCTTCCAGCATAGATGAATCCAAATGTTGCTCCTCTTGCAGGCGCATAGTTAGTTTGCATAGTAAACGTGCATGGTACCTCTCATCCAAGGCTCAGGTTATTTCTTCTTGCGATGTAATGTTTGCTGCTGACCACTGCTGTGTAGAATGAACCTAGTGGCACCAGCTTGGCTGTTGCATATGAAAAAAAGATGCCGATGCCTCAATTCTGGGAGTTCTGACATTTTTTATTTGCATTTATTTGCACAGCTCTAAGCATTATTCAATTGTCAAACAATCGTGTGTTGGTGGTGAGGAGGCAGGTAAGTTATAAAAATGAATTGGTGAGATTCTCATTTGCAGAGAGTAATTTGTCTCCACTGTAATGCTTGTATATGTTGTCAGGTTGGTAGAAAGGAGCCTTCTCAAGAAATGAGAATCAGATTTATCAGCTCAGTTTCAGAGTCATGTTCACTTGCTTTATTTGCATAGCGTAGCAAAGAAAATCCAGCTTTCCTGCTGTTTCCCATTTCCCGAGAGCCCCCTTCTCTCTCACCAGCCCTCCCCTTGCTAGTCCCACATAAATAGAAAATGGTGCTGGCATATTTTTCTAGGTAGAAAAAGCAGAGAGCTTGTAACCTTGTAACCGTCAATCACCACGTGCGGCCATGTAGTCCTGCCTCGGCTGAGAGCCACGGGGTATAGCTATATCATTGCCAGAACGGCATTTCTTCCCAAGGGCATGTGATCGTTGTCTCGGTTTCCTGTCTTAGCCAAAAATGTGCAGGAAAAAGGGTGATTCCTTTTGCTTTGCCTTCTCAAGGTCCCGATTTTAGCGAGCGTCGCTGGGCAGAGTCTGGTCACACAGAGGACGAGGTTGTGCTGGCTCCTTTTGGGGCACAGCAGTTACAGGACATTTGGCTCATGTGGAGGTAGGCACGTGTCTGGGATATTCAATGGTTATAACAGAGATTCCCAGACCATCCACTTACTGCCGTGTCATTTTTCCTGCTGCACCTGGAGATTGCTTCATGTTTTTACTGAGATCATAACTAGGGTCAGGACTCTACAGCCATAGTATGGCTCTACTAACTCTACTACTCAGTCATAGTATGACTCTACTAAGTATGGCTTTTAAAACCATACTTAGTTGGGGAGCTGTCCCTCACTTTCTGACAGCAGTGGGTTCATTGCAGTATCTCCAGTGTTGCAGCACCTTTTGCATTAAAAATAAGTTTGAAACAATGAGGCTGGCAGCACGCTGTCAGTGGGGTAGGATGCAGTAGAGCAGAGAGCCTAGAATGGCAGAAAAAATGCCGGAGATCCTAGGCCAGAGCTCTTCATAGCTCTTTGGGTATTTTCAGAATAATTTTTCTGGCTTTTATTTTTTGGGATCCTGAAAAAAAAGCCACAGGACTCTGCCTTTTCCTTATCTGGGGCTTCTGCTTCTCAGGCTCTGGCAGCTGAGCTGCTCCTCCTGTTCCACGGCATGTCAAGCAACGTGTGATATATCGCAATTACCCCAAGGGTGGCAGTCCCTGGAGAGAGCTGACAGCACAGTTCAGATCAGCAGAGACTTTGAGTTATTTTCAGGTAGCTTTAAAGATCATTCAGTAATTCACTTCTACATATTCTACAGATTCTGATCAAGATTTCTCCTCTTCTAGTTTTCTAAGTAAATACAAAAAATCCCTCCCTGTTTCCTGGCAGGTCGAGGGAGGGGATTCTGCCCCTCTGCTCCGCTCTGGTGAGACCCCCCTGCAGTGCTGCCTCCTGCTCTGGGGCCTCAGCACAGGAGAGACATGGACCTGTTGGAGCGGGGCCAGAGGAGGGACACAGAGATGGTCAGAGCGATGGAGCCCCTCTGCTGTGAGGGCAGGCTGGGAGAGCTGGGGGTGTGCAGCCTGGGGAAGAGAAGGCTGCGGGGAGACCTGATTGCGGCCTTCCAGTACTTAAAGGGGGCCTACAAAAAAGATGGGGGCAAACCTTTTAGCAGGGCCTGTTGTGACAGGACAAGATGTAATGATTTTAAACTAAAAGAGGGTAGATTTAGACTAGCTATAAGAAGGACATTTGTTATGATGAGGATGGTGAAACACTTGAACATGTTGCCCAGAGAGGTGGTAGAAGCCCCATCCCTGGAAACATTCAAGGTCAGGCTGGATGGGGCTCTGAGCAACCTGATCGAGTTGCAGATGTCCCTGCTCATGGCAGGGGGGTTGGACTAGATGGGCTTTAAAGGTCCCTTCCAACCCAAACTGTTCTATGATTCTATAAGCAAGAGCAAGAGAACTATGCTCTTTGGAGATGTAATGGTAAGCTACAAATTTAGAGGGCTAGACTTTAGATGCAGGAATCCAAAGGAAGGATATCTGGTCATTTTTTTCAGAGCCAAAGAGATTAGAGCTACTGCCAATGATTTTGAGCTAATTTTAAGCATGGAGTCCTTGGTGTCCTCCTTCTGCATCTTCCCTTCCTTCACTGGCAGTGACACCTTTCTGCCTATGTCCTGATAGCAACCTGGAGCCAATGAATACAGTCAGACATTTTCTCTCACTAGACATGCTCCATAACAAATTGTGCAGCCTCCAGAGTCCCTAAAATGTCTATGGATTGGCCCTTCTCAGTCCTTGACAAGGAAATACAATCAAGCATTGGAGCGGGTTGCCTGGGGAGTCTACGCAGTCTCCATCGCAGGGGCGTTCAAGACCTGGCTGGATAAAGCTCTGAGTAATGCCATCTGATCTCACAGCTAACCCTGCTGTGAGCTGGAGGCTGGACCAAGACCTCCTGAGATCTCTGCTAGCTTGAATTATCCCGTGATCCTATACAGTGAGTCAGGTCAGTGTGGTATGGTCTACCTAAAGCTGCAAAAAGTTAAAGGACGTTCTTTACTGAGACCTAAGGAGGGAACCCTGAGGAGAAAACAAACAAAAAAAATCCTTCCAAGCCCCCATGAGAGGTAAGTGATAAGTGTGTTGGCACGGAGTCACTTTCTTTTCACGCTGGATCAGTCAGCTAATCTATAGCCTGGCACATAGTTTAGGAAGATCCTCTTCTATCAGTATGTCAATGTGTGGCACCACAGAAAAGCTGCAGCCCTTGTAGGGTTAATCACCACCGCTCTGGATATCTGCTGGCACCTTCATCCTAGCACCTTCTGGCACAGCCACACTTTGGGCTCCCTGGGTGCCTGTGTGAGCAGATGTAGACTGATAGCAAGGAGGGAGCAAACTCAGGTCTCTGCACCCAGTGAGTCAGGATAAGGCCCCACATAGCTGGGTTTGGTCCTAACAGAGGCTGGTGGGGCAGGCAAAGGGGAATCTGACCCTCAGTGTTGCTGTGGGGATACTCACAGTTATCAGCAACTACTCAGAGGATATGACTGTGTCAGTAATTTGACAATATCAGGTAGCTACTATGAGCAGCGTGTACCAAGGATGATGAAGATCTGAGAGGCTTCAGGTCTGAATATGGGACATGACACTGAAAATTGTGGTTTTCACAGCTTCTTGTGATTTCTCACTCCTGTAATGCAACTGCCACATAGCTGTTATGATTGCTAGCAGAAACAGCAATTTCTGGACTCATGGGAAACTCCCTGATACCAATAGGACAATTCTCATTGATTCAATCAGGAGGTGATCAGATAAGTAAACAAATTCAGTGTTGCCCATTTTTATTTATTTGTGGTGGCGATGGAAATATTCGTTCTACTTGCAGCTCCTACTGCCCTTGCTATTTCATAACTCTTTTTTTTGTTGTTGTTGTTTGTTTGAATGAAGAGTACATTTCTAGCCCTTATGGCTGGAGAGAAAAACTTGAGGTCCAATGGCTTGTGCAAAGACCCTGGCAAAAGAAATGTGTTATAACCTATGGGTTATTTCTTTCTTGCTTCTAATGAAGCTGGACTCAGTACTTCCTAAGTTATGTTATCACCTACAGTGTAGGTGATACCTGCTCTAACCGTTGAATATGGCTGTGAAGTCAGTTTTTATGTTGATGGTGCCCCCATCCCAAGAGCTGTTTTTTACCATGCTGCATTGCTGAATGTTATCCTCCAACTGCGCTACCAAAGAAAGGGCTTGGGCACTCTTTAAGTGTCTCTCCAACAAAGCCAGCTAGCTTAGATAAGGGGCTGAGGATGTTAGTCTGCGCTTACCCAGTTGGCTTTGCTGGTTGAACTCAGGATAACTCAGAGACCCTTCCACCCGCACACGGTAGGACAGGTACAGCAGATCCGAAAGGGGACCTCGGTGTGTGGCCGCTGCACCCATCATTAGGAAGTCCCAGGTGAAGCTCTCCACACCGGCAGGGCCTTGTCCTCCCATCACAGCAGGGAGGCGACGTCTGCATCTCTGTATTTTACCCTCTCAGATGCTGTAGCAACTTATTCTGGAGAGTTTCCTTTCTTGCATCCAGGAGACCTTTTTAACTCCCTTGATTAGCATTCCATTATAATTTTGTTGTGGAAGGAGGTGGCAATTTCTGCATCAAGGCTGTTGGGCATAGAGCAGGACCCCAATGGTAAGTAAAATAGAACAAAGGGGTCAGATAAACGTCTTTGCAAAACCTTAAAAATCAGTTGATATTGTCCTTCCACAAAATGATGATGTTTCCTCAGTCCCTACGTATTGATCATTTGTGGTCACTGATACCTGGCTGGCCAACGAGCCGCCCAACAGATTGCGTGGGCACACCACGATGCTTCCCACTGACAGCACTTAACACGTGTTCCGTGTTCCGTGTGGGTAACCCGAGGCAGTTAAATTGCCTGTTTAGCATCCCTTTCCCTCACCCCCTGCCACGAAAAACCAGTGCAAAGAAAGGCGAGGAGGGAAGGGGGAAGGGGAGCTCTTGCAGGAGTTTTCACCTGGATACAGTTGCTATAGGAACCACTTACGGAGCATCTTGGCGCCTCCACTATACAAGGAATTTGCTCGCCCTTAATAGCGGGCCAAGTTAAGTGGTTTATCTGCAAGTGTAGACATTCAGCCTCTGCTCACCCCCGGTGGGATGGGAGCTCCTTGTCCGGCGCAGCGGGGACCGCCGGCGCCTGCAGCCGGACAAGGGCTCCCTCACTCGACGGGGCAGGTCGTGGACAGAGCGATGTGCTCTCCGCATCTGCAAACAGCAGCGGTGGTGGGCAGAGGGCTGCTGAAGTAAATGGCCAGCAGTGAAGGACCGGTGGTGGAGAGGGAGCATGAGAAGAAGCCAAGAAACAGTGACAGAAATCAGGACTTTTATTGCAAAGGGAGCAGGAATAAAAAAAGTGTCTGCAAGCTCTGGAAGAAATGGAGTAGTGGAAAGGTGAGAAAAGAAATCAAAGATGTAGGAGAGGTGGGTGGTATTAAAGGTGGAAACCTTGGAGAGGGAAGCAGCATTAGTGGAAAGTGCCTGGCTTGGTGTTTGTAACAAACCTTGGATGAAAGGCCTAAGTAGAAAGAGCAATACTGTGTTTTTTAATATAATTTTGATAGCTTTTGCAATAGCTATTAGTTTCAGTCCTTGAAACCTCATCTCGATGGAAGCTGCGGTGGTGGCTCTGTGTCATTATCCTGCTGCCAGGTGTACATTTACACTTGATGGTGTGGGACAAGTGCGGAGATTGCAGCTACTGGAGCAGGGGCTTATCAGCTGTACATTAGGACAACACTTGACCCTCGGTTTGTGGGGAACAGTTAGTTGGCAACTGAGAATAGACCACGGACAACAAGTTAACGACCTTTTCCTGCAAGTTCAACAAGAAAAGTAACTGCAAAATTGACATTGCTGGAAGAGCCTGTATCAGAGGAGAATGGTACTAATCACGGCAAGGCAGCGAGGGGAGACTGAGAGGCAGAGAAAAGATTAAACCGAATTACATAAAGAACACCCAAGTTCAGCAAAGCACTTAAGTAGCTTCCTAATTTTAAACGAGAACTAGCGCAAAGTATGAGCCAATTTGAAATGATCGAAGGAGGAACAATCTAAGGATGGCTCAACAGAGCAGTGTCACTTAGCAAAAGCTCAAGTGAGTGGAAGAAAAACAGAGGGAAACTTTAAAAGGGCTCTGAGCAGACAAGTAGGCGAGCAGAGGTCAGGTGAAAGAAGTGCAACATGGCAGAGGAGGAAGGTGGCAGCAATAAGAGTAAATTATAAACCATTATGATAAATGACAAACGAATTATGGTAAATCTTCTCGATGGCCTATTTGTAGGCTGCAAATCAACAAGGGTTGGAACCTATTTATCATGTGATGTGCTTTAACTTCACGAATTAATGGTATAACCTTAAACAAGTTCTGCTAAATGCACCACTTCACAAAATTACACAATTTATGTAAGGGAACCCAGATTTCAAATGTCAACTGATATAAATACAATATTGATATAATTGTATTTTTTCAAAGATATGCATTAAAAATAGGAACATAACACACACCCCCCCCCCATAAACTGAGCAAAAGAAAAGTACATAGACTATCATGTGCTGTTTGTGCTCTGAACTTGCCAACTGAACTTGGATTGGAAGTGTTTTTCCTATAGTCAGCCCCGCAAAGGTCTGCCACTGCGGAGTTCCTGACCTCAACAATTGCATATATTTCTGGATTGGTCTCAACAATTACACATGTTTCTGGGTAGGTATTTGTGCAGTTTCTTTCAAAAATATCCTGTTGCTACTGCCAACGTTTTTTTGCCCAATCCCACAAAAGAAACGAAGCAGAGCCAGGAGCCAGGATACACTTGCAGCTGACGGGCACAGGAGTACTTCAAATGGTGGTGTGCTTTAAAAAAGCTGGCAGTTGTGGCCTCCTCCCAGCCATCCTCTCTACAGGCAACAAGTTTCCAAAAAGTACTGCTTGTGGTCAGTGGATTCATTGGTTTGGGCTCAGAGTTCTCAGGAGTCTGGGACAACCATTTCTCCCTTGATCTTGATGGATGTTACACACATCTAACCATCAGGCCTTGCAACGGATGTCCCAAAATCAAGGAGAGAGCAACAGATTTTAAATACCTGTAACACATGAAGGGCAGGACTCAAACAGCATAACACAATCAGATTATGGGCTTGTGTAGCAGAAGGATGTGATACAAGTTGTGGAAAAGTGGGGAAAAATATTTATGTTGCCAATATTCAAGTGCAAGAAATAGGCCTAGCTCTGGGTAAGGGTGAGAAAGACTTATTGAAGAGATTTACTACTGTGTCTCAGGGCAAAGCATATATGGCAAAGAGAAAAGGTTGTCATATGAGAGAACTCCGGGCAAAGCGCCAAGCTTACCCGAAATCTCACCAGCATGGAAGGTGCTCTTTCACTGGGACACTGGAGGTGGAGGTAGGATGAGGCAGTGAAGACAGCACAAGTATTTCAGTGTGGAAATGCTGCTGAGGACCAGGAGGAAGAGGGCAGGATCTGGGAGCTGGAGGAGAGGTTGGTGGCGAGAGAGGTGCTGCTGCCCCTGGGCACGGACCCTGGGCACCCTCCAGCCTGAGGGGCCGGCAGCTCTCCGCGGGCAGGAGGGCTGCTCCTCTGCCAGGCGGGGATTGCCTTCCGCAGGCTTCTGGGAAGAACTCCTTTGCATTAAGCCTCCCCCTCTGCTCTGCTAATTAACTGTTGACCTGGATTCTCCTCCAAGAGATCTGTTCTCTCTTTATTTTTATCATCCTCACTTCCGGTTATTCTGGATGTGTGTTATATCCTTACAAATCAAAGTATCATCCCTCCTTTGGGACCTGACAATGGCAGGGAGCCCTGCAGACTGGCTGCCCGTTGTATAGAATAAGCATTTCTGCGTTTTCTAGTTCAATACTCTCCTTTATTAACACAGTTTAAAGTTTTCTTTTTTCTGGGTTATTATGAGACATAGAAAACAGACTTTCCCACTGTAATTTCTCTCATGCAGTCATTCTTCTATTACCTTCTTTTCTTGTGGCTCCTCTTTTCATCTCTTACTGAAAACTGACCCTATTTTTTCCTTCTCTCCTCGGAGGAGAGTTTCACCAGCCGGGCTCAGCAGGCGTTTCTCGCCTGGCAGGACCCCCTTCTCCTCCGAGGTGGGAGGAAGCAGAGCCCTGCTCACCCTCGCAGACGGGGCTCTCTACTGCTTCTTACAGAGGCTCTGCAGCATCCTCCATAGGACCGAGCGTGCTGCTCCTTACACAGCCAAGCGGTTATTTGCTTTTGGGCTGCCGCTGCACATTAGGCTGTTCCCCGAGCTGTCGGCAATGGTGCCCGTCTCCCTTTCCCCAGTTGCTAGCTTCAGTGCAAACACTGTAAGGGCCACTATTTCTGCCTTCCTCCCACCCCAGTGTGTGTTATTTCACTTCTCTATTATAAAACAATCCTATTTATTAATAGCATCCTAATGTCACTGGATTCCCCATGCATAACAATTAATATTATTACCAGGGTTGAACGTAAATAGATTTTCAAGATTTTGTCTCAAGTAATCTTTATAACATCACTTCAAAACTCACAGCAGCTCAAAGAAATAGATTCAGTGAAGGTCCATGCATGCAAACGAATTTGCACTGGCATGAAATCAGTGCAAAATAGTAACAGACCGGGTCAGAAATATTCAGCGTTTCTAGGTTACCTGTCACTAGCTTCCACTGCAGCTAGAATGTTTTCAGATTTTTCCAGTGTTATGGGTTGGGTTATGATTTTCAGGTGGCTTTTTGTTTGTTTATTTGTTTGTGGGTTTTTGTTGTCTTTTTTCTTGTTTGTTTGGTTTCTTTTTTGTTTGTTTGGGGTTTTTTTGTTTGTTCCCCCCTGGGGTTTTTTTGTTTTTTCCCCCCCCCCCCTTTTTTTTTCATTTTTCCTGAGAATAAAGCCACATAAATAACAATAGATCCAAGCCATTTATTCCCATAAAATAAAAAATATTTTCTTCCCACAAAATCTAACAGAACATATCCTGACTGGCAAATGATTTTTCAGTCCTTTTATCAAGCAAAGTCTGGCTCCCAAGGCTAAGATTTGAGACACTGACTCATTTTTTTGAAGGAGCCTGTCCAACAAGAGATCTTTGACAGGCTTGAAACACTGCAGCAACCTTTAATTTAGAGAAATTATT
>KL276632.1:31758-50547 GCA_000699545.1 Podiceps cristatus
AGGACCAACAACAACAGAAACCCACCCCCCACCCCCCCACCCCCAAAATCAGAATGCATCATCCTATCCAGGCTTGGCTCAGCTCTGAGGCTGATTTGTGCCTCCCCAGCAGCTGCTCGAATAAGGAGCTGCCCCGAGGAAAGATCTGTACAAATGACTGGGCGGGTGGGTTTTTCAGTTCTTTGCCTCTCACCTAAAACCCTGAAACAACTAGTTGCCCTTACGGTGGATGATTATAATAATTATTGGAAAACAATTGAAGTGTGATCAGGCGGGGAGGGTAGTAATTGAAATATTGACAGGTGGTTGCTTTGTGCCAAACAGGAATTTTTAAGATCAGCCGTGCTTTGAAACACTCCCAGCTAGGATGCTTCTGATGATAAACTCTTTAATTAACTGTGTTATAGATTTTACTACAGGATCTACAGAAAGACCACAACAAGGCTTTCTAGAAGAAGCTAAGAATCTCATACAAATCATTTTCTGTTAAGGAATGCTTTAATACATATGTTTTTAGATCAGTTTTGCCTGACTGTTCCACGTTGTTTACACAGATGATGTGTATAAGACTAAAAAGTTTGTCTTCTCTGATGATTAAATATCATTGACACACAGTATTATCACGAAATATCATTGACACACTATAGTAACACCCTTGAGTCACACTAAGGTAATCACATAATGAAGCCGCAAGTAGGAAGGGCAGAATTTAATATCCAGACAACTATGCCAATGGTAAAAGGACAACTAATTTTTAAGGTTTCTATGAGTTTATTTGAGGATGGAATACCTGGACAGCAGATGTTGTGAATTATTGAGAATCTAATAATATTAAAAAGTATATTTTTGTTCAAGCACTTCTTGTAATAGAACAAAAGAATGTTTCCAGGATACCAACAAATATATATTCCTTAAAACCTCCTGGTAAGAAAAAAATACTTCCCGAAAAGATGCTAAATTTGAGCTGCTTCCTGAGGCATTCACTTCTCATTAAGGGCCATTTCACCAGTTATTGTCCAAGAATTGTACAGATTTAAAAACCCAGTCTTGCAAAAGTTTCCACAAATCTAACTTTTTCCTGAAGCATGAGGTCCAAGACAGACACTGTCCATCATTCTGGACCTTAGAAATGATGTAAGCATTTTCCCATCAGCTGGGGAAATGGTGTCTATTCCTCTGCTGGCACAGAACACATCTCTGGAAAAAAGACAATGATCAGGTTTCATAAATAAGCAAAACACGAAGGATGGGGTAGGGAACTGCAGCTCAATTCGCAAAGGTCTTCGTGTCTTTTACAAATATACACTCATTGGATGAGGCTCCTGCATCAACTCAAACACCTTTGTTATCGCAATTGATATTTCTGATTGAGCTGATTATTTGTAATTTAAGGCTACTGATCTTCAGTAAACGTTGCCAGTAATTGAACTATCTTTTTAACTGTCTGCATAACTTCTGCCAGCCCCACGATTAACTAAGCAATTTGGAAGTGTCTCTGCGGTAGCATTTATTGGTTCCCTTCTAACATTTTCATATTATCTCTGTTAAGAGATTGCCATATCCTTGCTAAAACCTTGGAAACAGCATGAGAAGCTGTTTTCTGCCACGGTTTCCCCAGAGAGTGTGCACACGCAGCCTCCCTCGGTTTCTCTGGTGGGCTAAAGTGACGCATGCAATGGGTCTTGCTCCATTTTCCTCCCGTTTTGCTTTGCTTTTGCTTGAGTGAAGCTGCTCTCTCCCTACATCTGTCAAGGGCTGCATTTACCATGGTTCATTCTTGTCTGCTGCAACTTGGTACCTCATGGCATGTTTCACGGGAAGGGCATTAGCTGTGGGTCTGAACCATGAATACAATTTAAATGTATCCTGTAGTTCCTTGTGTCAAATCATGTAGATGGCTTGTGTGCTGCTGACGTCCATAGGAAATGGATGGGAGAGGAAAGCTGTCTCCATGACCGCTCTCCTCTCACTGCTCGGGGGTTATCGTTCAAAGACAGAGCACGAGTGATGTTCATCGCCTCGGGGGGACATGGGGACTCTGGCTGAGGGACAAAAAGGGACCAGCACCCCTGCACCAGCTTCCCACAGCCCCTTTTGCAGAGGTGATTAATGAGACTTCTCAGATGTTTGATATATTTTCTGAAAAACTGTGTTAGGCAAAAGAAAGTTGTCTTTGTAAATTCCAGGTGAATTCAATGAGAAATTTCAGCCCCACACACAGACATAGCACAGAGGGGAACAATTCAGAAAAGCCAAACCTGACAGGACTTTCCTTCTATAAAATCCTTTGACTTTCTGAAATAAAATGTAACTTTGAATGTTTAATTCATGCACCATTTTTTTTTTCTCATATGGATAAAAATACCCATGTATGGCTTCAGAAACACCTCACTTTGGGTGGACCGAAACTATCTGGATCTCAATTACATCTTTCCTGTTGAAGGACAAAATTTTTTCAAGCTGACTTGAAAAAAAATAGGAATTTTAAAAATTCTGCAAATCCTACCTCCAGCTGGTAGAGCAGGTTATTTGTGCATCCTAGTGTGTGGGCGAGAGGACAGACGTGTCCCCCCTGTTTTGTACCGCACCGCATGGAGCGCGCGTTGCGGGACCTGACGTGGGAGTGGCTGTGCTGGCCCACAGCCCTGTCCCTGTCCAACGCACAGTCAACCACATGGCCAAACCTCTTCATGAGCCTCTTCCCGTCCCTCGTGAACCAGAGCAGAATTGCTTTGTCGGTACCTGAGGCTTTCTCCTGTTTAGAAAAAAACCCCAATTATCCAGTGTCTTGGTTTCCTCACTCTTCCTCCAGTTCTCACAAGTATTTGACTGGAAGAACATATGGAAAACCACAAGTCTGCTCATGTTCAATCAGACCTTTGACTTCAGGTTGTTCGTTTCTGATCTGTTTTGGTGCCAGCCCCTGCAAAGTACATCCTTAGGAAAATTGGTAATGTAAAGCATTAAAACAGACAGACAGGCCAATGTTTCAAAGCTGAGCTGTTTCTCTTGCGGCACTTCTGGTCACATTGATTCCAACTCATAACTAGTTATCAAAGGCACTGCATCTTTGATTTAACAAGAGTCACAGAATCATAGGATATTTATTTGGGTTGCTAACTTCAGCCAACACGTAGCCGAAGATGTTGGCCTTGGTGCTTTGATGGCCACCTTTTCAGTGGAGAGAATGTGTTTTATGCTGCAAGGTAAATGCTCAATTTCTCCTCCAAACAGCTGATCGGCCTTGGCTCCCATTTGAGGGCAGTCAGTGATTCACACTGCTAGGCACCTTTCTCTCAAGTGTTTTGAAAGTGTACAGTGCTAAGTAAGACAAAACAAGATGAAGGTTGTGCTGAATGTGGATTTTTACTGTGGAGCAAATCATATCACTGCATAATTGAATAATCAGACACAAAAATCCATATTAGCTGTACTTATAAAAGATATGGAGAGCTCTAGTTTCCCATTTAATGTGCACAGGTCAGCATCCAGAGTTATGGAAAGGAAAGAAAATAAAGATTTCCAAACAATATAAAATGAAGTAGACAAGTATCCTGAGATTCAGAAATAAGATCTTTTTACTGATTAGATTCTCTGAATAAAGTTAAATGTGCTGGAAAATGAACATAATAAAGATATCCAGAAAAAAAAAAAAAAATCAATACTAAACTGAGCTCCTTGTGGCCACTCTGGAGGGAGGCTCCCCCATGCTGCAGTGATTATTTAGGGCTGTGTCCAACCTGAAGATTGGACATGGACGTAAAAGTCTTACTTTGCAATGATATAAGAGTAGCAAATTCATAACCAAATTGTAAATGTTGCCACTTTATGACCATGTGGATTTTTCTTTTTTTTATTTTTAATGTATCTATCTACCTACCTACCTACCTACCTACCTACTTATTTAATAAAAAATCTGTGCTTAATAAAAGGATAGGACATTGATGAAAATAATTTTGATCAGTGCTTATTTGAACAGCACTAACAATTATTTTTTTTTTTTTTTTTAAACTAGCAGCTCACATCCTGGCAATAGAGGTAGACACAGAATGCTTTGATCTACATAGGGATAGGGAGGACACCTCTCCCCCCCCAACCCCTCCCTAGACTGTAGTATGTGACCTGGGATGCACCACACCAGCCTTGCTGCAGGGAGAAGGATGCATGGAGTTGAGGACAGTGGAAGGCAAGTCTCTCCTTCTCATCTCCCCCCTGCCCCCAAATCCAGGAAATCAGCATCTGACTAACTCCAATTTTTGTATTCTTAAAAACTGGGCTAAATCACGTTGCTTGCTGCCACCTAACATATTGTTTTCTGCAGCACTTCATTAATATAGCAGGGGTCAGAGCATCATGATCAGCACTTTTAAAAATGACCACAACAAAATGCTAGGTTAATGACTTCGATGGTGTTTTGCATCATTTTAGCTCTGCTGGCCCAGACCTGGTGGCCAGTAGCCTGCCAGCTTTGTTTCACCATTTGTGGAATTGCCTTTCTGGTCTTTGTGTAATCGCCTGATTCACCAATGTCACAGGAGCTGCTGAAAAATGCATTCTCTGTACCTAGGAAGAACCTGTATAAATATTCTCAATAAATAAATAACAGTTGTCATTTTCAAAATATGACAATCTCCAGTTGCCTGTGCTTAAATTGAATGACATGTCATTTATCCTAATAGATGTGAATGCATGTATAGTACATGTGAGTGAGTCACCTAATTCTTATTCACCTCAGCCTTGGTCTCAGTTGGGGGCAAGTGCCTCTAACAGGGTTTGGATGGATCAAATCACAAGCAGAAAAATCTTGGTCAATTATAGACGCCTAAGGCTAAAAGGGAGGTGTCTTTTTCTCTTCTTTTTTTTTTTTTTTTTCCTTAATCTCGCCGAACACAGAATGCCCCTCCTATCCATAGGCTTACCGAAGGAGCAAGTCAATCTCTGATCTGTGGAATTTCTGGGAATATCTCTTCCCCCTGTAATTTAACGTGACTCAATTCTCCATCCTGATAATACAAGCGGTGAGAAAAGCTCCTAATCCTATTGGCATACCCTCTTGTCAGCACCTCTTTATTTCACTGCTTTAAAGGCTCAACATGTTTTGATTTACAATAAGCACTAAGATAACTGCAGGTGCCCTCTCTAAAAGCAAGGTTAACTCACCTGAGATGAATTCTTTTATTGCAAACAAAAGCAACATATGAGCAGGAAATACAATTAATACAGGTGCTTCCCTGAAACTTAGCAAATGCCATTTGTCTTGAAATGACATAAATCCCCATTATATAAACAGGCCCCAGAGGTTTGATTTGTATTATTTCTGGAGAGGAAGGATTTAAGCAAAAGATAAATGGAGTGGTGATGGTGGGGAGAAAGAAATCCTTGTACTTACAAGGTATTTATTTGACAGTAAAACTACCAGTGTGCTATTTTGCGATTGTATTTAAAAATATGCAAATGCCTTAAGAGAACCAAAAAAAGCCCTGTCTAGATGGGCTTTCCAGGTTAACTGATTCTTGCTGCTGATGTGTAATATCCCGTGTATTTGCAGTATACCACAATATACCTCTCCATCCGCCGTCTGCAAGGCTGCTGCTGTCCCTGGGGATGCTGGAGCTGGCAGCTGGGATGTCTGGTGAGCCCATGCTGCCGCCGCAGAGCTGGGGAATAAGGCACCTCCTGGACAAAAGGTAATACAGACCTTGGTTTGTGGCTGGCACCAAGTGCCATGTTCATAAGCACGCTACAAATCGGCCGGCAAGGAAGCAGACAGGGAGAGTAGGAGCCTGCTAGATGAGGTACTGCTGTCAGAACACTCTGGTTCTCTTTCCAGCTCTGCTACTGACTTATACTGAGCAACCGCAGAAAACCACCCCACCTCTCCGGGACTCTTCATGCCCCTTTCCCCTTCTGGTCTTGTCCAGCTAGTATTTTACCACAGGTAGACCACGAGGGCCCAGGTTTTTTAGATCCACCAGCTATTGTGCTATGGACAACAGTCCCTATCACATGATTTCCCGAGAAATGCATGTAGTTTTCTGGAGATCACATACTTCTCTTCCTTTTGCCAATAAGCGTAAGAAGCCTTGGTGTTTATAAACAGGTAGGAGGAAGGTGTAAGGCTATCATAGCTGCTTACAGTCTAAAAAGCGTGTTCAAAATGGTATTTAGATTATAATTTCTCTTACCTATTTCCTTTATAATTCATATATATCTGCTTAAAAAACACACTGCAAAATTACCTAAAACAAAAAAAATGGAGGAAAGGAAATTGTAACACTTAATAGGATCATCAGACAAACAACTGCAATTATGTTGACAACTATATTACACTGTTTTAGATATTGAGCTGTATCATCACCAAATCTAGTATCCTCTCTTTTTTCCACCCAAAAAGCTGTGCTTTTTCTGATGAGTGTTCTTGATCCTCTTTTTTAAACAACTGGGGCTCTGATTTTTGCAGCCAGTCCTGCTTGGCTGGATTTCTGCAGCCCTGTGGAAACTATTGCCTTTGGGTTAACTATGACCCCACCGAGAGTCAACCTACAGAAAGCGAATTGCATCATCTGGGCCAAAGCTGAAATACTGAGTCAGGCTGGTCTCCTTTCTCTTTCCTATATTCTAATTAATTGATAACCTCCAGTCTCAAGAAATCAAAGGGGTAAAGCTTTACTATTTCCCCCACCGTAGGCTTGAATCCATTGCACATCCCAAATGTCCTCCATTATCCATTGGATCTTCAGGAAAATGCTGGATCTGTCTCTTTCCCCTGGAAATTCAGGATTTATTCAGACAGCTACTGCAACATTTATCAACCCCAGTCTGCAGACACTACCTGCTCCAGGAGTGACAAGTTGACATGGCTATATGCTCAATTAAACCCGAAAAAATGCATTAGACTACTAAATTATGTGCAAGTTTTCTCGTACACTTTGACTACATTAAACTTAAGATGCCAAACTTTGGCTGCAAACCTTAACTTGGTTATTTGGAGAAGAAAGACTTAGCACAGCTTTTTTGACAGATATTGAAGTAAAATAAAAATTGCTTTAGTTTTTCCATTTTACAGAAAACATGCAGCTTCCCCAGGAAACAATTCTTAAATGTGTGATGTGTAAAACAAAGTATGAAAGCCCTACTTTCCAGAAGTCTCAAGAACAAGCAATTCCAGCTGACGTTGGAGATGGAGAACCATTACCTGAAAATCTAGTCCTGATGTTTCACAAAACTTGCTTTGAAAACTTTACTGACTATTCAACTCTATACTCAGATGGCAGGTGCGGTATTTTCGCTTTAGGGCTCTTTTCTTACAATTAGTCTCCCGTGAATGAGCCCTTTCCTTCGTGTAGAACCCCACTGAGGTCAGCAAAGGATTTGTGTCTAAAAATAGAGGTAAGTGTAACAATTTGCTAAAATTATATTCCGGGGCAGCTGATTGGCTTGTGGATGTAAATGTCCTTCTGGAAAAATGGGACATTTTTATAAGAAAAGCTGAAATGTTTTCTACTGAAGTGCTTTAGGGTTTTTGTTGTCAGATATATGAATGAGAACCTACCACAGCAGAAGCAGCAAGCTGCTTCTGGTGCTATTATCTCTTTCTAGGGCATTCATAACTCTTTCTTTAACAGAGGGAAGAGTCAAGCAAGCATCTCTGCCTCCAAAAATATTTTTTAATTTTCTCTTAAATGGGTGAGTGGAGTGGTTGTTTCTTTCCAGCTGGGAGTCATGCTAGTCCATCCCAATCATTCTTCAGTAGTTGTTAGTATGGTTTGCAGCCACCGGCTTTAAACCATGTAAAGAGTCAGAGAAGATGAGGATCCAGCTGTGACATATTTAATTTTCAGTCTCTCTGTAGCTCCTCCTAGGAAACACCCTCAAAGACTTTGGATTTGTAAGAAATAACAGCAGAGGAAGGTTTCCCTCCAGAAACTGTAGAAACGGAGGGGTCTCTTGCAAGGCCATGCTTTTCAGTAGGGCCAGATGGTACAACCTTCAAGCCCATGCATCAGAAACACCAACCTTTCCCTAACATTTACAAAAATCTGCAGTGAACCAGAAGCAGAGCAATAGTGTCCTCCTGTCACAACTGGTAGAAAGGACTCTGTCCCCTAAACAGAGGAGCACAGGAGCGCTCAGGGTTGGCTTGGAGGAACCTCTTGACCCAAAGAGTGATACCAGGTAAGCCTGTGGGATCTACCACAAGGAATGCCTGTGGGCACAAACCCTCTAAAGGAAGCTGGTAACTTTTAGTTGCTAAAGACCAACCAAATCTGAAATATAATCTTACACCCCCAACTTCAAAATTCCATGCGAAAAATGGAAAAAAAATCCTCTGCAAAAACGTTCTTATAATAGACCTTGGAATGCCTTTTATTTCTTCCAAAATATAAAATACTCAAAGATATCTGGGCAAGGAAGAGAAAAGAAATATGCCTCCAAGTCTCCCAGACTTCCAGGAAGATGTAGGTGCCTTTGAATGCAATGTCACCCAAACAATGATAATATTTTGCATATCTATGTTTTGGGTTAAAATATTTGCAGCTGAAATAAACAATGCAAATCATACTTTTTTTTTAAAAAAAAATTCATGTGGACTTGCTAATTTTAAGTTGGAGCATTTACACCCTGGATACACAAATATTTAACTAACAATGCTGTCTTTAGAGAACAGTTCATTCATTGAAATGGATCTGGAGAATGAGAGCAATATTTCCATTTGGATCCTGAAAGAGGACTGCAAACTCTGCTGTGGGGAGGGGAAAGAGCTGCATGGTCTGAATGAAACCCTGAAAGAGCAACAATGACTGAAAAGACAGAGAACCAGAGAAAACAGGGCTGTGGACAAGGCTTTTAGCAGATGGGTCTGGTGTTATCAAAATAGGTGCCACAAACCAGTGCCACCCTCCATAATGATCACTAAGGAGGGAGCGGAAGCTGCAGATATTTGAGGCAGAAGAGGCCATTGGCCATACAGGTTGGAGCTGGTTGAATGGAGTAAAGGCAAATGAAAACAAGGAGTTGGAGAAGGAAGAACACATTTAGTTTTCTCTGGATTACAATTTTGCAGCTTGAATGTGCTAAATATACATGTCTTAGGCATGATATGAAACATCTACCAACTGTTGTGAAGAACTTAGAATGAGAAGCACTATCAGGTCAATAAAAACACACTTTGCATCTTCAAAAAGGTGCTGTTATTTCTGGATATAATTCTCAAAAGGGCCCAGCTAGTATTGCTCTCAGTCAAGTCAAAAGGAGTTTTACTATAAAAGCTAGATGTGTTTTGAAAATCACACCTAATAATCTCTCAGAAGTTATAAGGGAAGTTACTTTAAATCTAGGGAAATGCCGTATCTGCAATACAAATTGACAGGATTAGACAGAAATGCTGTACATGCAGAGAGACACAAATGCTCATTTGCAAACAGACTGAGACAACCGTTACCAGGCACTGGTGCTATTGAGCTGCTGTGGTAGATTTGGCATTCTTATCTCATTCTTGCTTCAAAGTCCAATTGTGCTTGCAATTGTTGTTCTGATTATTTAGCAGAGCACAAAGGTAATATTGTTCTCCATGTTGCTGTACTAAGAGATGTTTCTTATGCGGGAGATAAACACATTTCCTTCTTTTTAAACACTGCCTTCTCTCCTTCTCTTTGTCTCTGTCTATAAGCCAAGGCATATATTAAAAAGGTGTTTGTCCCCTAATTCCTGTGGTTTAAAAATCATGCCCTGTGACAGACCTTCTACCCTGCTTTGATTCCTATGCCAACATCACATCGTACACTGTACGAGCAGAAAACACATGACGTTCTCCTGCTGGGGGTTTTTCTTGTATGGCAGATTTCCCAAGCGTGCAGAAGGAGCCTGGCCGGTACCCATCTCGCTGTGCCCATGGCCTCCAGAGTGGGAGTGGGAGGTGGCAGAGGGCCGGGGTGTCCCAGCCACCGCTCGGTGAGCTGCAGCGTGCCCGAGCTATGGGGAAGCAGGAGGTTGGGTTTCTTCCCAGACCCTCTGGTCTCGCTGGTCTTCAAGACAAAGACCCTGCCTGCCCTTTGACTATATTGGGAATTTTGAAGCTGAGTGCAATTACCATGCCTGTAAACTCTGTTTCACATGGGATGCACACAGGCCATAGCCACTGCCAAATCTCCAGTGTCTTTTGTGAATGACATCAAGGTGATAGACGTCATATGAAAAAACAGATAACTAGAATGTGTCCTGAATTTAGAGCATGCAGAGAAAATGTGGAGAGAGGTAGCAGCTAGCTGGCACTACTTTCATAATTATAAGTAAATAGGCTTTTAGCATCAGCAAAGCCCCCATAATCTAATACCAGTAATCTAATCAAAGAGCTTGTGAAAAACAGATTCTATATCCATATGATGATGTGATGACCTATAAAATTATGATAGATGTTCCTAGCTGGCATTGGTAACTAGGAGAGGAAAACAGGTTTATTGTGTGCATTATCTGAAAATGTAAATAACATAGTTATACGCTGATCTGTCCAGAGAACTCTGGAGTTCCAGTTGTTAAGCCTGCAGATGGGTTGGATGGAGATACATAAACTAGGAAATCAAAAGGCATTATAAGAATAGAATAGAATAGAATAGAATAGAATAGAATAGACCAGAGCAGACTAGAGTATTTTAGTCAGAAAGAACTTACAACGATCATCTAGTCCAACTGCCTGACCACTTCAGGGCAGACCAAAACTTAAAACGTGTTATTAAGGGCACTGTCCAAATGCCTCTTAAACACTGGCAGGCCTGGGGCATCAACCACCTGTCTAGAAAGCCTGTCCCAAGGCTTGACCACCCTCTTTTGAAACATTCTAAAAGGCCTATGCTAAGAGAAAAAACCTCTCTCCTACCTGTTTTCTCAGCAACCCATGACATCAACAAAAAAATTTGCACCATAGCCAGCAGAAATCAACCCTGCCTAGCAGATGACAACCAAGCCAACACTGGCATAAATAAAGGACCAGCATCTCAGACTGTATCATCTTTCACTGCAAAAATAGGACACCTTTTCACCAGGTCTTCTGCAAAATAATTGTGTGTTAATATGAAACATTAAATCCAGAATTGCTGTTACCAAGACAAGACACACTTTGTATAGACTTCTGTCTCATACAGCAAGTGGTTGTTATACTACTTCATGCATTATTCTAAGATGCCAGATACAGTGGTGATATGTAACTAGCAAACTATTAACGAATTACCTCCATAGAGATTTCAAAAAAATGAAATAACATATTGAAACAATAAAGAAAAATAAATTATAGTATTAACAGGCTTACCTCAAAGTCAGCTGGGGTTCAGATTAAGGAAGGATGGATTTCATCCATGTGAAATGTATAAGAAGGAACTGCAGGTCTTGCTTCTTTTAAGTACAGAGTACATATTTAGAAGCACCGAATATTTCAATGTTTGGGTTAAATGCTCTTTGCTTCTATATTTCATAGCCACATTCTTTCTGTTTTCTATTTGCTAAAAAAAAAAAAAAAAAAAAAAAGAAAAAAAAAAAGAAACTTTAAGTTTAGGAAGAAATCCCTGCTATCCAGCACCATGCAATTAGCATATATGAATAGGAAATGAGTTCCTGCTGCTCTGGACCATTGTTAATCCATATTGATGGGGTAGAAAACATGACATCAGCTGTAAAAATCCAAGAACATTCCTTAAAATATTCAAAGGATGTGCCTGGCCCTGTATTCACTCTGCATCTCAAATTCTCATTGACTTTGTGGGTGCCTGGAATGCAGGAGGAATGCAGGATTAGGTATACGGCTACGTGTGGTATGCCTACCTTGACAGCAAAAACAGTTTTTGATTCTGCCTGAAATTCTCCGAGACAAATATTCAGGTCAAAGGAACTGTACAAAAAACACACACAAATTTTGTACAGCTGCTATTTGTTCTGGGCCAGATGCCACCATAAGCTGGATGGGGCCCTGTTTAGCTGCTGCTGAAGTGGTATGTGCACGCTGCACCATGCAGTGCTAGAGGAGCGTGGAACCAACCACCCTTTGAGCTCCCTTGCTAAACCCGCATCTGCTTGTTCTTTCAACCTCTTTTATTTTTTACAACCTTTATGCAAACTAGTAGCGTTACAAACTTGTCTTTATTTGACTGCATGGAAGGGCGGGAGAAAAATGTCATTAATCTGATGATGGTGAGACACTGAGAGATTCTGTGTTTGCTGGGAAGTTCTCAAGAATTAGCGCTAAGGAAGTGCCCTGGGAATTGCTGAGTAAAAAAAAAGACTCAGGAACCATCTCAAGTGGTGTATATTAGAGCAGCCCTGAGGCTGATCTTAAATGCAGCCAAAGCCAAAATTAGACCCTATAGCACTAGAGATAGAAGCAGTGTAAGAGGTTACAATCAATCACATTCACTTTCACCATCCCTCATCTTTTTTCATCTTCTTCTGTGCAGAGAGAAGCATCCCCTTTCAAGCCAACAAATTGTATATGTGGATCTTTGCCTCCATTAAAAAATGCACATAGAAATACCATAATCCATAAAAAGATGTACCTCTGAGTTCAAATCTGCCTTTGAGAGAATATCTGAGTATCCTTAGAGCCTCCAAAGAAATCTATCTGTCTACCTAATGTCAGCCTGCCATGGCGTGGGCTGGCTCAAAGCCTTTCTCTCAAAGCCCATTTACTTAAATCGTGGTTCACAAATTGTTGGCCTTCTCGACTTTAATGACATTTTCTGGACCATCATTATTGATAGGGGAAGTGAGTGAGCCATTTCTCACCCAACAAATAAAGGTTCAAAAGTTTCGAGCACAAGCTAGCCCTTTACTTTTCAGACCAATCTTTCTACCCCAAAAAGTCAAAGCCATTAGTCCATTTTAGGATTTGCAGGCTATGAAATGTCATTCTAAAAAAGAACATCCATTTTTGAGTTATTGGAGTACAAAAGCTGCCTTATAAAGGTATCACAGTACCATTGATAATAGCTTTAGCAAAGACCTTTCAGGTCATCTAGTCCAAACCCCAGTAAGGAACAGTTACACTAACCTTTTGTGTTAGCCTTGTTTTGAACACCTCAGAACTGATGCAACTCCACGACTGAAGGGTTTGTTCCAGCACTGATTTCCTTCTCCTGTACTCCCCTAAACATGACTTTTCCTTTCTTTAGAGTTGGGCCTCCAGTCCCTTTTCATTAACTTTAGCAGCACAAAATGTTTCTTTTCTGAATTCTTGTCAATTTTTACCTTAGATGAGTGGAAGGTCTACTTTGGATGGGCAGCTGGTGAACCGATGAGTTTCTCAATCTTTACAGGGCTGCTTTCACTCTTATCATTTTCCTAGGCTTAAACTACTTGTGCTGACACTTTTCGCCTTCTAGGTGATTTCTTTGAGGGTGCAGAACTTAAGCTGAAGGATCCAAGAGTTTTCAAAATCAACAATAGGAAGAAAAATGATGTTAGAATATTTGGGTGGTATTTTTTGGGAGATGGATCTTAAAATACGGGAGGGACTATTTTCTGCGGAAAAATATGCTTTTTTAAATTGGCACAGAAACCTATTCTTCATACTATTGGGTTCTGGAAAAGCTGCAAAGAGGAAGGAGTAGGTTGGGACACACAATCTATCAAATCAATATGGACCACCTAAAAAACTGGCAGTCTTTGATCAACAAGACCTGGTTGGGAAATGTTGAGTGTTAAGTCACTTGGCTCCAGGAAAAACTGAGCTTGGTAGTTCTCACTGACTTTGTTGGGATACCAGACTAAGTTTCAAATAACTGCTGCAGAACAGCAAAAAGAAAATGTCAAAGCATCTCAAGGGCAAAAAGAAAATCTTTAACTGGGAATCTTCTTTTTTAATGGAATTTTTTTTTTTTTTTTTTTGGTGTAGCCTAGTGAATAAAACATAATGATTGAAAATCTTCATTGGGTTATACTTTTAGAACAATTATTTATCTTGTTGCAATAATTATATTTACCACCCAAGTCATTCATACTGAATTCCAGGTGAAATCTCAGAAGAATCAGTTTTCTCATGATATTTCAGTGTTTTTACTTCTTATGCATCAGCCAGGAAGTGGAGAAACGCCAAGTTTAAGCCTACTGAGGAATAGGAAGGAGAGGTTGGAGGGCCTTTGAGCAATGAGATTCAGAGCTGTCCACACACAGAGCACACACAGGTCGCCTTCCAGTCCTCACCTGCCAGGCTGTGCACCCTGCTTCCCCTGTGTCGCCCCAGGCACCCTGTCCCGCAGCCCCCGTGGAGTCAAGCAGGCAGAGGCAGACACGTGCCCTTGATTTCCATCTGCTTATTTCCTTGTTGCTACGACAACCCACCAGAAAGTACATCAATACCTGTATCATCAAACCTCACAGTGATGGGAGGCGTCTGTCACATGAGCCTTCAGCTCGGGCCATACGTGCTGGCAACGCTACCCCGCTCCCTCTGCGGCAGGGCAATGACACGCAGGCAGATCATCCTGCTCGAGGCCACAGCGAGTTAGCACGTGGTTGCTGCGATAGCTGGCTCCTT
This sequence comes from Podiceps cristatus, assembly GCA_000699545.1. NCBI lineage: Eukaryota > Metazoa > Chordata > Aves > Podicipediformes > Podicipedidae > Podiceps > Podiceps cristatus. Next base: position 46,277 of record KL276632.1, read on the forward strand.
GCGCTCTGAGCTGCTAGCATTAAAATGCCTTCATGAGGTTTTGTTTTCTGCCCTTCCCATCCAAACCGGGGATGAAGTCTGTGTAAAACGAGTCATCATTTCATTTAATTCCTTGCTCCTTCCCCGGTCTAGCGTATCCTTTCATCCTCAGTGTTACCATCAGTGTCTTTCCTTTTTACAAAGCACATATGAAATTAAACTATTTTTTCAAATTCTTACCAAGCTCCTGGTTAAATGAGGTATATCTATTACGTATTGCGTTCCCCGCTTTGTGCGCTTGCCTGTGTTTAGGAAGTGAAAGCAGAGCCTACCTCTCTTTCTCAGTATAACAAAAGATCAAAGCAGCACAGAAACTGTGTCACATAGTGTATTTTCCTCTGGTATATGTTAGTAATTTTGTTCTTCTCAGGAAAGCTGTGTCATTTTGGCTCGCAAGAGGAAGGGATAGCTTCTCCCTCCATGCAAGTAGGTGGTAACGCTGCCGTTGCTATATTAGACAATGGGTGAGTTTATCCCACCCAACCTTTGGGAAAAACTGAGGAAATGAAAGCCTCTTTATTCATTGCTGGATATCAGCTCCTAATTTTAGCCACTCAGCAGTATTTCTGAGGGTAGATGATTGCTTTGGAAAGCCCTTGTGATGTTTCCTCAGCCATTCAAAAGCAATGTATTATTTTTAACTTGGGGCATTTTACCACCTTCTTGCCCACCAGCCTGCTTGGATGACTCCCGTATTACAACTCCTACACTGGAAACATTTTCTTCTTTCATTATTTGAAAAGTAGAAGTTACCAAAGCTATATAAATAATTCATGAGCAAGCATGCCTGCCATGTGTGGGAATGCATTGTATGAGTGTGAGAGGAAGAGTTCAGGGGGTACAAAAATTGGAACAAACGAGTGCAAAAGACACTAAAACCAGGCTGGATTTGTGGCTAATTTCTACCAGGCCTATAATAAGCAAGGGAGAAAAAGCAGGGGAAATGGGCTTTAAGCTACGACCTAACCTGGAAGCAATTTGGGGCCAGGACAGCATGTTACATGTGTGTACACCATCTGAGTACATGCTCTGTGTAGAGGGGAAAAGGGGGGGGTGTGAAAGCCGTGATCTATATACATACCATAATATGGCTAACCACACTCATATTCACTACTAATGAAAACCAGTTAAGTAGTACCTTTTACCTCCCTCACAGTAAAGGGGATTACGCAAGAGGGAGAGAAGGAAATTGGTAGTGGAAGATGTCCTCATTTCAACAACAATTAAAAATAATAAAAAAAAAATATAAAAGCTACTTGGAATAAAAGTAAATAATAATAATAAAAATAATAATAATAACAACAACAAAACCTACTTCAATTTGGATGCATTTTACCTGACCTATTGTGTGTTTGGGAAACTTTGCAGAGATGTTGGACTTCACAGCCAGCTTTGTCTCTTTCTTTGTCCACTGATGCCGCTACAAGAAAAGGAGTTGAGATACTGAGTGCCCAGCCACTTCAAAAGGTGAGCAGAGGGCTCAGTGCTTTGCAGATTTTCGTCCAGGATTCAAAATGGAGTTCGCGTGGTGCCGTTCTTTCTTGAAGAAATTCTTAATGTGTTTATTTAAAGAAAAAAAATGTCAAAAGCCACAATTTGCAAAGTTGTCAGGGCACATAGGACAGATCCATTAGAGGATTAAATATGTTGGATGCTGGGCTTCTTGGCTCATGAATGGCAGCCCCTTTTGCCTCCACCATGAGCACACCATACTCATGCGCAAGGAGAGTGGGGTATCTCCCAGGGGTGATCTGGACATCCAGCCCAATGAGTTGGGAGCTTGTAGGCAGGCAAGTGTCAGCTTGGGAGAAGGCTGTGTGTGACACCCCGTCCCTCTCCACGACTAATTGCCTGACTCGGGATGGTGGGGAACTGCAGAGTCTCTGGGACAACAGCTGAGGTCCCGCTCTGGGTTTCTGGACGTGGTAAGCTGGGCTCCATTTTAGTTCCCACAGTGTAATTAGGAAGCTGAGGGATGGATTATGCATATTTCCCAGTGGCTTTTTACTGTGAAGCACCAAAATAAAGTTGGGAGCTGCCAGGCACTGCCTCCCAGTGACTACTCAGCAGCCAGGCTGCACTAATAATGGCCTCGAGGCATATTTTGGAGAGGCATGGGTACTCCTGCCTCCCTCTCCTCCACCCACCACCTTCCAGTCTGGGCTCAGGGAGACACTCCTTGAGTCCTTCAGACTAATTGGGCCCCAGCTGGGCTCCCTCACTTGATGAACATGTGTTGAGCCCATGATATCTCTGAATGGGACAGAGAGCCAGGTCTGGCTCTTTGGGACAACCCTGGGCATGGGCCTTGTCCAACGAGTGTGTTGCAGCCAGCCTCTGAGAGCATCAGCTGAATTAGACCCTCACGGGACCTAGGCAGAGGGAAAACTGAATTCTCTCTCAAGCAGGAGCAGAGAGTGCCAGGCTGAGAAGGAAAGGTGAGGTTCGTGGGTTTAACGTCAGTCTGCCAGGGTTTTGGTTAATACCTGTCTGGGCTCCCACTATAGCCAGTGAAGATAAATGGGATAAAGCACCCCAGACAGACACCCACCTCTTTCCACTCACTATTGCCATCACTTAGACAACTTTTTTCAACTACATGTGACTTCTGGTTACTTCCAGATGGCTAAAATTAAACCAGCCGGATCCTGTTCTGGGTACCTGAAAGCATAAGTCAAGCAGGGAAGCACTGAGGCGTCCCTCACCTACTTTAGGAGTTAAGCAGCTCTTGGAAACAGTCCTTTTGGCTCACAGGCTTTGCTTTAAGCAACTCGGTCCTGGCTAACTTGATTCAAGCAAGGCTGCTGGTGCATTCACTTCCCAATGGGACATCAGGAAGAATAGATAAGGCAAAGTAACTGCTGAAGATTTGGCCCACTGAGTTTTAAAATAGAGAGAGTCTTAAAGGGCGTGTGGACTCCCGTGCAGAGGCATGTGCAATGCAGTGCCAAGATAAGCTTAGTGTTTTCCTGTTATCAATATGTACATCACCTTTGACATTGCTTGACAAAAACATGTTTTATAAAACAGGCACGTTCCTTCTCCACAGCTCATAGAGATACAGAAACTGAAATCATATTTTATGAATGGAAAATGAAATTAGCCTGAAATTACAGTGATAAATGTAGCTTTAGAAAATCTTAATTCACTTCAGTCGGGTGATTAACTTCTGCCACTCCACAGTGCTCAGTTATTGCAAAGTCATTTGGTGACATTAAATGATTAAACTTTAGACCTGGGAATAATTTTGCAAATCTTTATAGAACCATAAAGTTCATTATTGTTTTACATGCTTGCGATGAAATATGGTGCGTAACTCCAGCTGTTTACCCTAGCATAAAGCCAGCCTCTGGACAGAAAAGCATAAGCTCTGGGCAAACTACCAACTCTCCATCAGTCCAGCTCTCCCAAATGGCTATTCTCTGCAGGGCAGAGAGTTTCTTTGTTTCTCATAGCAAAAAGTTGCTGGAAAATAGTTTCTACTGTTATAGTCTGACCAGAATGATAACTGCGGGCAACGGTGGTCAGAAACAATCCCAGGGGCGAATGGCTCTGCTGGGGCCAGCTCCACTGCCGGAGAGCACCGGTTAGCCGGGTGGCGTTTCAGAGGCTGCAATTCACCTCACCTAGCATTCAAAACACTGGAAAAGCAAGCTTTTTTTAACTTTGCTTTGCAAGATTCAGGCTGGTGCCTTTCTTCGTGTCATTATTCCACCACAACAGGAACGTTTTCATTGTAAATAGCCTTATTTCTGAGGAAGAAAACGGAGGCCCTTTAGGAGGAAAATTGTTGTTTTACTGAAAACACATGTGAAATGTCATGATTTCTCGTTTTTTTCACCACCAAATTACCATTTTGTGTGACATGCAACAAAACCAGAACATATGTATGGGTGTGAAAATAGGTAATAACACAGCAGAAAAAAATGTAGTGAATGTTCTTAGCAATTTTTCAAGACCCCGCTCTTTATAACAGAGTAGCTTAATACACATTAAACTGATAAGCAATACGTATTTGATTTCCGTAACATCCTTGTTGACAGTAAAGGCAGCTAATTAGCGTAATTGATATCTGTATTTACTTCTTGTCTGTTTTCTCGTGTAGCTTTGGAGAGAAGCTGTTTGTTCTTGCTATCCAAGTGCTGGGCATAGGGAATAAACATGCCAGTGGCCCGAGGGTTTTTTAGGGATGAGCATGGACCTTGAGAGGTTTTGGCGAGCCCGCGAAGCCC
>KL276633.1:434-35222 GCA_000699545.1 Podiceps cristatus
AATCCTAAAGCCTTTGGCCATGGAGGTTTTGGAGTGCTGGGCCCTGTGCCAGCAAAGTTGCTCAGTGTTTACCCTTTTAACGAGTCTGTTTGCTGAGTTGAGCCATGAGAGCTCCCTGTTCTGCAAAACTTGTGCTGCAGAAAGGAGAGAAAGCTCAGAGCATGGAGAGAGGTGAAATCTGGGGATTTTATGTCAGAGGAGGAAAGGTATTTCCTGGGAAACTGTGATCTGCTCAGAACCTGGGATTTCTCAGCAGGAGAACGGCTTTAGTGAGGTCACTGCTGTTGAAGGTGTTTTAGGTGTTTAGGTGCCAGGTTAGGTTCAGTTCTTGGGGTATTTGGGCAGCTTGTTCTTTTTTATATTAGTTGATGGCTCTTTAGAATCTGATTGTGACCCTCTGCGTGTGAGTTAACCAGTCAGCTTTCCTGAAGCTGGAGCAGTACTTCTGAAAATTGTGGTTGGTAGCCAGAGCCATGGGGGACCCGTGTCCCGGAGCATGCGTGCTGGCTCAGGTACGTCACTAACCTGGCGCTGGCAGCAGAGCAGGCTGCCAGGATGGCTCAGATGGGCTGGCCTCTGGCTATTGGCAGGTGCCTGCTGTCTGCATGTGAGATCCGTAGGAACTAGGCAGACAGCAAGGTGTATCATGCTTGTGGATGCCGGCCAAAAGCTCTACAGATGTAGCCAGAGTGGGTGGCAGCTGGTCTTTTCCCACAAAACATGCATCAGCCAAAAAGCTGGCTTCCTGCCCAGGCAGTGGTGACTAGCATTTCTCTGCCAGCCTTTATCAGAGATCCCTTAGCTAACAAAAGATGCGATGCCTTGTAATGCTGGGGAAGGAGAGCTGTGCTTCTATCTGCTTTATAGACCTGGTCAGAAATTGAGCACAGAGCTCCAACTCGCTCTTTTTGTCATGCTGGGCAACTTGCTTAATCTCTGAGCCTCTGTTACCCTACCTGTAATGCTTCCCTCCCTGTACTTGGGGAGCTCGGCAGATCAAGAGCAGGGTTCAGACTGTCCATCTTGGTTGTTGGGTTGGTCCACCTTGGTGTGCTGATTAAGGAGAGGGAACTAGAAGCAGGGAAAGAAATAATGGAAGTTTGACTGCAGCAGGTAAAAATGCATATAAAGCATTATCCAGTCTTTTCTCTGCTGTTGTGCTCCTGGAAGACATCAGTTTTCACTCAGAAGACTTATCAAGTGAGTTCAGGCAGGGTTGGTGTGAACTCAGGAAGTGGAGGTGTCGGAAGACACCTGCATTGGGGCTGCATGCACAGCTTCCCTTCTGGGGAGGGGGGAAGGCAGGCTGAACACTCATGTTTTCATCAGCTGATCTCTAGCATAACAATTGCCATAGAGGTGGAAGATGCTTTGCTGTTGAAGTTTTAACATCTTTGCCGTGTTACAGAGGCATTAAAGAACAATTCATTTCTTATCAGAAGGCTTATGAGTATGTCAGTCTGGCCTTGAAAGGGAGAGGACACATATGTGCCCGTCTGCTCTGTAGAGGGTAACAGATAAGAGTCCATTCTCGAAGTATTTCTTCCTATGGCTGCAGTGTTGTTAATTTATACCCCAGTTACTTCAGGTCACTTGTCTCCTGACTCAGAAGCGATGGCTGTGTGCTACTGAGGAATTAGCAGAATGGAGGGGTGAGAGAGAGATGGCTGACTGTTTCCTGAATCACTTTTAGCTGTAGCTTTTCTGAACAGCTTCCAAAGGCTGGGTGGGTACTGCTACATATGGTAACCTGTAAAGATCCTAAAGCTTTCTAAGACCCTCTGATACTCAGAGTGAGCAGAACAACTGGTTTGTAGTGGTTTACTTGTTCATGGAGTAAAGTACTTGCTTAATGTCGAAAGTTTCCCATTCTCAGACCGCAGCATAATGAAATCCTGTATCTCACATCTTGCTGAGTAGTCAGCCCTTGGGGCACCTCTCTGATCCACCTCTTAACGCCTGCCTTTTAGATGTCTGAAGCAGAAATGAAGCTAAGACTCGAGGTAATTAGGTTCTTGCATACATGATACTCTTTAAATGTCTGCATTAGTGCTGACATCATATACTGTAAACAGCCTTAGAAACTGTAGCTCCTAACATATCTATGGAGTGAGTTCAGCTTAGTCTGTTTAGGGATTAATTTCACTTGCTGGCCTTTGATCCTGTTCTACAGGAGTTGAGAAATAGTTTAAGTCTTGGGTTCCTTGTGGAGATGGATCCAGAGATGTGAACCTTGCCAATGGGGCTTTTCTGGATCTCATACCTCTGCCTATGTCCCAGTCCCCTTTGTGACTTGGGTTTAAGTGACTTTGTAAATTGTCTTTCTGATTTTTCTGCCTTGTGTGCTCTGCAGATATAATGGTGGAAGTTAGTCAGGCTTTTCTAGTTAGACTCTGCCCACACCCCTAGGTAGTTATGGGAGTGTTCCCTTTTACAGCAAACTTGAATTCAGGCTGACAGAATTTCTTTCTTGAAGATGGGCATCTCTTTGTGCAGCTTACATCCCCCAGACTCTTCTGAGCAGCACTCGATTGCAGTTGGAGCAGCAGTCACCATCCTCCTGTCCTGTCTTCCCAGTCTGCATTCCCAGAAGAAAGATTAGGAGGGTCAGACTAATTAAAATGTTGCCATTGTCCTCTGTTTTGGTGATTTTTTTTTTTTTTTTTTTTTTTTGCTCACCCCCTTTCTTTGTCCCCCAAAGATCTCTGCAGTAGAAAGATTCACCAGCTTCCTATGGCCTGATTTGGCCCCATAGGCAGGTCATGGGGAGAATTTGGATGTCCCAAACTGACCACTTCTCCCCCTTGTTTTGCTGAAGTTGCATCATCTAGGGCTGTAAGCACCAGCTGGACATTGTGTGGTGTGTTGGAAAGCTCATCGGTAGCACTAAAGGAGCTTGGAGATCTGAGATCTTCCTGTTGGCTCTGAATGTGACAAGTCACTCTTGGGCTCTTGACCTGTTTCTTAGGTATATCTGTAAGCCATTGCAGATGCTTTTATGTCTGAGTGCTGTAGTAAGAATTCCCCTTGGAGAACAACCAAGTCTGTCCTAGGATTTTGTTCTTCAAAGCCTGAAGATATTAGGTTCACCATAGCTGAGACTGATTCTCTACTAGCATGATGAGAATTTGACTTTATAAACTTATACATGCATACCTATCTGCTTTGGGCTAGGTGGGTGTGAGGTTATTTAAAATAATGTCTAATAAACTGATTTGAAGGGATTCACTGAACAGGAGCTTGTGTTCCTTCCAGTGGAAGGTTAGTATTTGGTGACGGGATTTTGTTGGCAATGCTTGTGGTTAGTTTTTCCTCTCCTTGTTTTTGTTCAATGTTCTAGCCCCATTAGTGAAGCTCTGATCAAACATCAGAGTATTACCATTCCTCTAAACACATGAGAGAATCTCACAGCTTAGATGAAGGCAATAAATATAGCTTTTCTGCTGTTTCTAGTTCAAGAGGTGATGGGTGTTGCTATTAGTGGATTGTGGATTTTTTATTACTTTTGCCTTACAATAGAGAAAATTAGATGGTATTGTCTTGCCCAATTTGGAGGGAATTCTCCAAAAGGCAACTTTTGGAGACAGCCACATTCATTTTTTTTCCTGCTGTCAATACAAAGAACAAGTACTTATTTTCTGAATACTCAGAAACTTTTACTGTAACAAATTTCTCTCCATTTCTTCTCAGTTCTTGAACCCTCTTGAAGGACACTGGAGACTGGTGATTTAAAGTCTGGTTTTGCACTCCTATTTTACAAAAACCTGGAAGATGAACAAATTCTGCTGTTTCCTCTCTGTAACCCCTTTCTGCTTTCTTCCTGCCTGTTGAAATGATTTAATCCTTTGGCAGCAGGGTACCCTTATTAGACGGACTTTATAATTAGTCAGTGTTACCTGTGAGCATAGGCAGCTGGTGTCTATGTCCTGTGTTTCATGCCAGCTGTCTGAAGGAGCATGTGGATGTAGCTCACAGGAAGCCTTGAAACGTCTCCAGTGTTTTGTCTTTACTAAAAAATAGTGCTGATATTCTGAACTGTGAACCAAGTACCTTCTAGAAATAGAAATGAAGGATGAGTTTTGCTCTGGGATTAGAAGTTATTTTCTGTTAACAAAGACTGTTTAGAGTTACGTATATTTATGGGATATTAGCTTTCTTGGACTCATGTGTCTCAGTCTAGTCCTGGTCAGTAGTCTAGGACAGGATGTACTCCATCTTGGCTCTTGGACATGTATTCACCTAAATGAGGTAGAATCGTACCATTTTGGTGGCATGGAAGTCTTCATATCCAGAAGGGGAATTATTTCAAGCCTTAATCTGGAAAGCTGGCACTTTCAGAGCATTTTTCTCCCAAAGGAGGGCGGTTTAAATGCCTTAAGCATTTTCTTCAAATCAGCATGTAAGAAAGGAATTGGTGTGCACAAGGCAGTGGTGGTTAGTGGTGCATGTTAACTTGCAGGATCAAATACTAAAGTTCACTGATACTGTGATTCAGATTTTTTTCCAGTGTGTCACCAGACCACTGACTATGCCTGATCTAAGCTGCATCTGTTTTGTGTGTGTTGTCAGAAGGAGGGATGAGGTCAGGGACCCTTTCCAGGCCTAGCACAGTTCAGTTCACTCAGAAAGAGCTTGGATCCTGCTGCAAAATGGTGATGAGAAAAACATTAGGAAACACCCACACACACACTTTCCAAGATGTCAGCCATATTTTTGTCTTCAGTAGAAAAGAAGCAGGCAGGCTCTATGACCAACTGGCTGGAGTAGAAGTGAACTTAGTACTGCTGGTTTATATTTACTAATTTCTGAAACAAAAAGCCTGCTAGAAATCTTCTTTGCGGTTGAAGTGTTTGCTGCGTGTGTTATATCCAGCATCATTATAGTTGTGCTTGCAACTCTAATTCAGTTTGAGTTGGAACCTTTGAGACTTTGGCCCTCTCAAGGATAGAGAGGCCTCTGCAAGTGTTCCTGTATAAAGCCTTTTCCTAAACTAAGTACAGAGTCTTCTGATGATGGCACTATGAAGCCCTTTCAACCCTTGGTGTCCCTAGAAGGATATATATCCTGTGGAGTATTTTCTGTTGCTTTGTGTGGCTTTCAAGCTTACAGAATTGCAGACAGTCCAATAGAGATGTTTCCTGCTTGCTTTACTGGACCTGAGCTGTGGAGGGCAGGGCAGAGGGAAGATAAGTAATGCAGGAAGAACAGTGTCAGGAGACCCTCCATTGGTCTTGTGCAGTACCTCTGCTGCATGATTTTTTTCATCCTGTTTATTCAAGTCATCTTTATTTTGTTTTGCAGCTTCTGTTTTTCCCTATTTAAGTGGTATGTGTATCTTGCCCCGATGAGAGACTACCTCCTGATTTATTTATTTATTTTTTACCTAACTTGCCTGGTTGCAGCTTTCAAGAGGATTCTAGTCTCGTGACCCACAGTACTCAGTCTCCTGAAGAAAGTCCAGTCTACTGTGCCATCACCTTCACCAAAGAACATGGAGAAGCTGATATCACAAGAGCCTGTTTCTGTGTCTAAGGTACTCATTGGTCTTTGGGGAATACTGTTTCCCTGTCTTTCTGTCACCAGAATTTTGGAAAGCCCTACCAACAAACTTACTGGTTGTTGAAACCAGTGGCCTTTCTGGAAGAGTTCTTCATGACCACAGTAGCAATGGAGAGTCTTTTGGCACCATTTTCTAATTAGTCACCAAGTAGTCTTACAATGTTCTTCTCTGCCTGTAACGGGGAGGTTTTATTTCATAGAGCTGTTTTCTTGGTGTGGGAGGGGTGCCTCTCATATTAGTCCTGCTTTCTTGGTATTTATGGAGGCTAGTTACAGTAAGCACATGTTTCAGTGTGTTTATCTTCATGTGGGGCCCTGTATTGAACTTCAGCACTCAGCGTTGCAGTGCAAGATTCTCAATTTAGTGATAGGGTTTGTCAAATTAAAATTATGCTGAAATGCTTTCCCAGCTTCACAGTACTATGGAAACATCATCTGACTGTTAAAATACCCATTTACTGTGACCTTTTTCATATAAAGAAAAAACAAGACTGGGACATTTGAGGATGTCCTTTGTGCCTTGTGTAGGCCTAGGCCTGGAGGTTGGTGTTCCAACCCCCCCTGGAGGGGGGTTGGAACTCTATGATCCTTGAGGTCCCTTCCAACCCCGACCATTCTATGATTCTATGATGGGATTTGTCTGAGACTTAACATGCTCTTTCCTACAATACCTGGGTCTTAGGTACAGTGACAAGATCTTTTGTAGTCAGTGGCAGAACCTGTTCCTGGGTGTTAAAAAGCTACTTGTAGCTACTGTCCCTTTTGGCTTATAGGCAATACTCTTGAAAATTGCCACCAGGGTAGTTTCTGTTCAGGCTTGCCTCAGAAAAACTGCATGTTGAAACACTAGATTGTCCCTTCACCAACATGTTTATTTCCAGAGATAAGAATGAGGACTTGTTAGTAACATGATTTTTAGCTATTGTAGGGGGAGCAATGATGGGTGATTTCCCATGGTGCAGAACTTGAATAACTTTGATAGTCTCAAAAGATGCTCTGACCTTGTTACATACAGTAGGATATATGAATTACTCTTGCTTTTCTTTTTTTTCTTTTTTCTTTGTGTCCCTCCCCCACTTTTTCCTCCCTGCTTCCTCAAGGATGGAATGCCTACACTTCCTTCACAGGAGAAGCCAGATAGGAATTCATGCCCTCAAGCACCTGGCAAGTATTTTCTCCCTGGTGGGAAGGACCATGAGAAGTGCAAGGCTAATGAGAAGGAAAGGGAGTGGATCCGCCCTGATGTACCTAGCAAATGCACATGGAAGCTTGGGAAACCCCCCTCTGCTTCTCCTCATCGTCATACCACTCTGTAAGTATTACTATTTGATGTTTTTCAGTACAGCACTAATAGAGGTCCCCTCAGAGCCATGTGGATTTAACAAAAGAAGACTGATTTAAATTGATGCTGTTTAGCAGCTAGATATGCTGGTGCTTTGTAATTTCCATGTGTCAGTTAAGCTAAGAACCCAGATTTAGCATAGAAGGGGCCTTGCACCAAAGATGTAAAACTACATGGACTGGAAAACTAACTTAAGTAACCTGATACGCTGTTCCCTGACTAGATGAAAGATTGTACTGTTAATGCCTTTGCTTGTAAACTAGTTGACTCTGAGTAGTGCTGAGCTACTTCAGGCCAGGAGGAAGTGCAGAGCCATTCTTGCCTCAGCACTTGGCTTAATGTCCGATTAATTCTTGTTTGAGATCAAGGACTTGATGTTTTGTGAATTTTTATCCAATGGATATTCCTTTAAACTAAAATATTTAAAATAACTAGCCTGGTAAAGTGGAGGGAGAAAGCTGGTTGAAATAAAAAGCATTGGAAATGCTGTGTTGCTTTTGCGTGACCTGCCTGTGGCCCCTTCTGTGAATACACTGACTTCGTTTGTATGTGTACCAGGCCAGAGCCTCTGAAAATCCTACCAAGCATCCTGAATAAAGTTGGCAATACACCTTTGGTGCGAATCAACAAGATTGGGAAGCAGTATGGGCTCAAGTGTGAACTCTGTGAGTACTGCTACAGGCAGAAAATCAAAGTAAGAAACACTGTTTCAGAAACTTGGTCAGTCCTGGTTAGTAGTGTCATGTAATCTGGGCATAGAAGTGCAGGCGCCTTGCAGAAAATGTTGACAAAATTTTCTCTGTCTGATTTTCAGGTTTTTTAGGATTTGGTCATCTAAAATATCTTTCAGTTTGTACTTCATGAGGACATTTCCTGCAGCATTTCCATTTTTGTAGAAAAAGCAAAACTTTTTTCATAGAAAATATTTTTTTAATTTTTTAAGTTGTGTGAGGCTTTTGACTGCTGCTTATACTCAGGGTATTCATCAGTGTGTATAAAATGCAGATCTGCAGTTACCACTAAAGATCACTGACAATGTTGAAAGGGATAAAACTATTGGTGAATGTTTGTGGGTTTTTGTTTGGTTGCTGGTTTTTAAACTAACCATACCGGAGATATCCGGAGGTCTTGATCAGAGTCCTGACAGGTGGTGTTTAACACCATTGAAGGGATTAATGCTGGGTGTACTGAAGTGAAAGTGTAGGCTGAACAAGGGGAAAAGCTTCCAGTTTGATCAGGAACTCTTTGGCTGGAGAATGTACCAGGGAAGAGGCAAGGCATTTTGGTAGAGTGCTATTGCACTGGATGAGCCTTGGGGCTTTTTATCCTAATGACTGGGCTGTGATAAAAAAGCAAAGATGAAAGGAGAGGTCACATTTTGAGGAGACTGTCGGAGCATGGTTTCCTGGCTTCTGTGGCCAGCATCAAGCACCAAACTGGTGGTGGTGTGACCCATAACAGTGGAGATGCTGTGAACTGAATCCCCATCTCTGGTGTTGTAAAGTAGGTAGGTCAGCTGGGCAGAGGGGTTAACAGAGTTGCTCTTGCAGAGGTGCTGGGGATCAGCAGGTAATGACTGCTGTTTAAGAACTCTGCTTGGTTCCTTTGTTTCCAGTGGCAAAATGTGAGTTCTTCAATGCTGGTGGCAGTGTGAAGGACCGCATCAGCCTGAGGATGGTAGAGGATGCTGAAAAAGCTGGGATCTTGAAGCCTGGGGACACAATCATAGAGCCAACTTCTGGAAACACAGGTAGGGGATGGAGAGACCCTAGCAAAGTGTTGGGGGAGAACGCTGTGGTGGTTTTCCAGGAAGAGACAGACTTGAGATTAGAGCATGGTGGCTGCCTGTGCAAGGAAGAAAGGGGATCCGTTCTTGATAGCATGGTGTATGGAGCAGTGCCTCTTCCATCTCACACAAGGAAAAATTCTGCAGTGTCCTATGCTGACCAGAGCAGCTGGGAAGGAGGTCTGCTAAATTTACAGGGGCCCTTTGCTTTAAAAGAAAAGAAGCATTAGGCCAGATTCACTAGGGTCTTTAGGTCCTCTTCAGGAATTAAAGTCTGTCTGAAATTATTGGGAAAAAGCACCAAAGGACTGGTGTGAATCTGTCCTGTCTGGGAAATCCCATGGTCCCTCTGTCAGGTAAGGCAGGCCTGGTTTGAGAAACAACCTTTCTCAGGTGATCCAGCTGAGATGGGGGATGAGCTACATCCCCACAGCACTATCTGCTGACATAGCCCTTGCACACTGAGATTTTCAACAGATTCCACTTGGGTCAGCATTTTCTTCTTGGAGAGCTCGAGGACGGCAGAGTCCTGCTAGTCGGGGGCCAGGGCAGAGCATCTGGTGACCCAAGCAGACTGGAGTTAACTCTAGACTCCTGTGTCAAAGCTGTTGTACTTCTGTTAGCTGCTCTGCTGGTGGGGAGTAAACATACCTGGAATGTTCCCCCTTGAGCTACTGACGTATAAAATATACTGCCGCCTCTGAGGAGGTTCCTGAGCTGAGTTACAAGCTGTTCTCCTGTCTGATGTGTTCTGGGACAGGTATCTTGTCCTTTCTTAAACTCCTTCCTGGAAATCCACTGTTGCCTTCTGATAGACACAGGCCAGGCAGATCTATCATTTGGGGCTTTTTTGATCCAGTACAGCCTTTGTTAATGGAGGGACTGGAATGATGAGCTGATGTGTGACCAGTTCCCCTGCCTGCAGCAGAAAACTGGGAAGTCATATCTGTTGCTGTTTGCCCAGCAGCTGCTCTGTGGGGGATGCAGGGCAACTGAACCCCTTGTGACTGTGTCTGAACAATGGCACATCATGGAAAATATCCATATATATTGCATTACTCCCGTATCTAGGGTCATACTATAGCATCCTGCTTTCTGGGTCAGTAATTGATAAATGATGGCTCTTGCTACAAAGTCCAAAATGTAGAAGGCAGAACCAAAGGAGATACAGTGCAATTACTTCATAAAGCTGTCACTTTTCATCTAAAAGCAAAGACCAGGGCAGACAGTAACCTGAAAGAATTGGCTTTTGCTCTAGGCTACTAGTCAGAGCTAGTGAATATGTTAAATATGAGAGCTAATGTGTTATATTTTTGTCCTCTCTGCATCCCAGTTCTCCCTCAGCCAAAGTCCTGTTTTGATGTTTGCTGCATTTCCAGGTCAGTAGCAGAAAGTACAAAATGTTAGCATTCAGGTCTAAAAATGCTTTCATCACAGGCTATAAAGGAGAGTGCTGGCTGGCTTTTCTTCAGTCTTTGGCCTTAGTGAGACCTTGTGGTCCACTTTTTCTTCCTCATTTGGGCATCCATGTTTATCTATAATATACCGGGAAAAGGTTTAGGTTCCATCCTGTCTCCCCCCTTGCCACCCCTAATAGTTGAACACTACTTGAATTACTTGAGGTGTGAGTTATGCTTTTCCTGGAGGAACAGTTAAAGATTCCCACCCACCCCCCTACGCAGTCTAGCACCATGTAGAAACAGAGCCAACTTTGAATAAGCAAATCTCTGTGTAGAGTAAACTGCCTGTGAGACATTGTCATGGGCATGTGCTGGTGCTGTGCCTGGTACCCAAAATAGCAGGGGAGGTGCCATGCAGCCCAACCTTAGACACGTATCAACTTGATCTGTTTAGCTTATCCAGCAGAGAGGTGATTTGATAACAGGTGTAAGCTTCTCTTCCATAGAGGAGGCACTTCTGAGCTTAGCTCTTCAAGTAGGCAATGACAAGCTGGAAGGCAGAAATTGGGCTGGAGGTTTAGATTTTTGAAGTAGAAATGAGGTGTCTGTCTCTAACAGTCAAGGTACTTCACTGTGGTAGCAAGTTGTCATAGTACCTTAGAACCTCGATCACAAACAGCATTTAATCATGTCTTTTTAGAAAGGACTTAGTTTCAGCCCATTGCAAACTAGGGATTTAATGTGGAAGTGAGTCAATAGAAGTTCTAATGTTCTTCTGACAGTATCAAAACAATTGCTCTAGTCTTTTTTAGCTTAAAGGTCATTCCTTTCCCAAATTACTTCTGTGGAAATGAAGTAGGTGAGAGAGGAGGAAGGTGATGTGTATGTTGTAAAGCTAGCAGTTTACACATGTCAAGTTTCCCCACCCTTGGCTAGGCTCTCTGTTGGCTGTGATCCTTAAAGAACTAGCAACATCTGTAAATCCAGTTCTCCCCAGTAGTCAGAAACATTCTTTTTGCCACCCCTGTAGAGACACTGTACTCGAGTGAAAACCTGATTAAAGCCAGGGCATGCCAAAGCTAGCATTGTGGATTTTGTTCTTTGTTGCTCCTGACTGTATGCTCCACATGTGTTTGCTTGCTTCCAGGAATTGGGCTGGCCTTGGCTGCAGCAGTGAAGGGTTACCGCTGTATCATTGTGATGCCAGAGAAAATGAGTATGGAGAAGGTCAGATTTGCTTTTATTTTCAAAAAATAAAAAAGAAGCGTGTTTGCACTTGTAGAGTTCCTGGTGCAGATGAGTGCTGTGGCTTTAGCAACAAAGGTGTAGTCTCTTGGCTTCCAAGTCACTGGCCAGGCAGAACTCTGAGGGCCTGTTGCCAGTGCCAAGAGAAATCCAGGCTGGCTAGCCATGGACAGAAATGGATTTAAGACCTGTCCCCACAGCATTGTCACTTCTAGTTAAAACAGTTATGACAACTTTCCAAATGTCAATGGAACCTGAGGTTTACCTAGAACATTGAAGTAACTACCTGCCTCTGGGTTAGCAGTTGCTCACTGAGCAAAGCAGGACAAAGTAAGGTGATGCTGAAGTTTTGAATATTCTTCTGCTCTGCACTGGGCTGAGCAAGGCAGTGAGGGAGCCTGCTGAGCCCCTCAGGTTACGCTGGCGGGTACTGGCAGGCATTGGAGTTGTGTCACCACAGCAACAAAGGGGCAGGAAAAGCGATCTCAATTGTGTCCCCTTACCTTCTCTGTGGAAAGCACGAAACTTCCAGCTCTAGAGCAAGCCCTGTCTGCGCTCTGCTAGGGTAGTGCTGCACCTGCTGCTGGGAGAAGAGATCCCCCGTGTTTCACAGTTCAGGCAGCAAATTGCTGTCAGCAAAACCACTTAGTTCACAGCTTCCAGCATTCCAGCGGGAAGGCAGTGACATGAATAAGAACAATGTCCCCTGAAGGCCTCTACCCGTTGCTTGCTCTTACCAGTTCTGGAGGGAGAGGTACCACATGGCCATGTGCCACATAGCACCAAAGGCCTCCCCTCAGAAGACAGGCATTGCCTTAGCTCAAGGTCAAACTTTCTTGCCCTCATAGCAGCTGAGTGGTGCATAGGGCCCCAGAGGATATCCTCTGCTGCCTGTGTCCAGAGGGGAAGGTAAATATGCTTAATTTGCATTTAAACATAAAACGCTGGGCTATAGCACTGTTGGAGTGTTGGGCTTATGTGACTGGCATGAGAGGAGATGGCATTTTGCTCAAAATGAAGCTTCTCAATATGTAGTAATAGGCCCTGAAGGCCTAGAATAGGACCAGGAATTTGACATCTAGCTCACAAGTAAAGCTTAGAGACCAAATTACATTAAGGATTTAAACCCATGGCTGTGATGCTGCAAGGCTGAGGTGTAGGAAAACTGCTAAGGAGGCTATTGCAGAGCAGGTAAGAGGGGAGATGTTTTCTTTTCCTTGCATCTCAGTGAAGTCTTTAAGAGCATGGTTTGGGGTTTTGTGACCACTTTTATTTGTTACAGGTGGATGTCTTGAGAGCTCTGGGTGCTGAGATTGTGAGGACCCCAACTACTGCCAGATTTGATTCTCCTGAATCTCACGTGGGAGTAGCATGGAGACTGAAAAACGAAATCCCCAATGCACATATACTAGACCAGGTAAGAGCCAAAGTGTCAGAGGTGCAGGTGTATTATGAGAGGAGGTATTGCAGCCTTGTTCCTGATTGTCCTTGGTTGACTATTCAGCAGCCTGGGTGTGTTTCTGAAGGAAAAGAAGTCCCAGGTCTGGAGCTGTGTGTAGCTGAGCCACCACCATGCTAGGGAGTAGCAAGCTTTTATAGTCACTAGAGGGCAGCCACGAGCCTATGTCTGCAGGAACTGCAAAACGTGGGTGGCTTTCCACTGAATTGGCAGTCCCGCGTGAAAGAATAGGTACAAGGGTCAAGTTCTTGAAAGAAACTGTCCCATGGGTGGGACAGATCTTGGCGTTGGAGGGTGCTGGCACCTTAACTGCTGTTAAATTAGGTCTCTTAGGAAGGTTGCACCTTCCCTTGGGTGTTCTGCCTAGGTCCAGATAACAAGGAAACTGCCTGGAAAGAGTATATGTAGCTGTTGTGGGGCTTGGAGAATATTTGTCATGTTCTTGAAATGCTTCACAATGTGAATTTTGTTGTCTTTCTAGTCTACTTAATGGCTCTTTTGTCTTTCAATATAGTACCGTAATGCCAGCAACCCCCTGACACACTATGACACCACAGCTGAAGAGATCCTGCAGCAGTGCGAAGGTATGCGTGCCCTGCTACTAGCTCCCTCTTCGTTGAGTCCCTGGTACTCTCTTGTTGTTAGGTACTTGGAGAATGGGACCTGAGGTGGCTGAGAAATGCATGGATTTTGATACAGCAAATTCCATACGTATGCTGTGTGTCACTAGAGAATTACTTTATTTCAGTAGTCATAGGAATGAATTGTTTTCCCCATTAAAGTAGTGTGCTTTGGTTTTTAGATTCCTCTGCTTGTTACCATATGGAGAAAGCAGTGATGCTTAAGTTATCTTAAAAAAAAAAAAAAAAAAGGCGCCATATCTAGAGTGGCATGAAAGAGCAGCGTCACTTTCTCTGATAACAAATACAGAATCATAGCATCACAGAATCATCTACATTGGAAAAGAACTTTAAGATCAAGTCCAGCTGTTAATCTAACACTGCCAAGTCCACCACTAAAATGTGCCCCTAAGCACTACATCTACATGTCTACTAAATACCTCCAGGGATAGTGCTTCAACCACTTCCCTGAGCAGCTTATTTCAGTGCCTGACAACCCTTTCAGTAAAGAAATGTTTCCCAATATTCAATCTAAACCTCCCCTGGCACAATTTGAGGCTGTTTGCTCTTGTTCTATCACTCATTACTAGGGAGAAGAGACCGACCCCCACCTCACTACAACCTCCTTTCAGACAGTTGTAGAGAGCGATCAGGTCTCCCCTCAGCCTCCTCTTCTCCAGGCTAAACACCCCCAGCTCCCTCAGCCGCTCCTCACAGCACTTGTGCTCCAGACCCTTCACCAGCTTCGTTGCCCTTCTCTGGACACGCTCCAGCACCTCCATGTCCTCCTTGTAGTGAGGGGCCCAAAAACCTTGTAGTGAGGGGCCACAGCACTCGAGGTGCAGCCTCACCAGTGCCTAGTAAAAGGGGACAATGACTCCCCTACTCCTGCTGGCCACACTGTTGCTGATACAAGCCAGGATGCTGTTGGCCTTCCTGGCCACCTGGGCACACTGCTGGCTCATGTTCAGCTGCTGTCAACCAACACCCCCAGGTCCTTTTCTGCCGGGCAGCTTCCCAGCCGCTCCTCCCCAAGCCTGTAGCGTTGCCGGGGGTTGTTGTGACCCAATGAAGGACCTGGTAGTTTTGCATTCTTGGGCCAAATACTCCATTACACTGGAAGCTTTTTCTCTTAGGAGTCCTCAGGAGGACAAACTGCTCTGTGTTGCTGTTGTCACCAGTAAGACCTGTTTACTCTGCAGGGGTTGAGGTTGTGTTAGCTCTAGGTGGACAGGCTG
This sequence comes from Podiceps cristatus, assembly GCA_000699545.1. Lineage (NCBI taxonomy): Eukaryota > Metazoa > Chordata > Aves > Podicipediformes > Podicipedidae > Podiceps > Podiceps cristatus. The sequence goes on from KL276633.1 coordinate 15,084, forward strand.
GAGTACCAGGAGTGATTGAGCTGTGGCAGCAGAGAGCTTTTGCTGGGCTAACTGACTTGGCAGAGGAATTGGTTTGAGAGCTATTGGAGGCACTCAGTGTGGCGCTGTAGGCATTTGCCATAGGTGGTGGAAGGAAGCCTTTTGGGGCTACCGACCTGTCTTATCAAACAGTACAGTTCTGATGAGACTCTGTAGTAAGAAAATTGCCTATTAACTTCCTTCTCATTAAGGTGAGGACTGTGTGAAGGGTTCTCCTTCCTCTGCCTTCCTCAAGTAACTCTAGCTCTTCAGAGGATTTGGCTTGTCTTTCTGTGGCAAACCTTCTTTAAATTTGGGTTAAAAGAAGTATACTTTAACAAACTGCCATCCCACAAACTGAAAGTCTAGAAGAGTTCTAGCTTTAGGCTGCTTGATTGTATTTACTTTTCCTCATAGGCCAGTCACTGTTCAGTTATTACTAAGCTTATACTCCTGCTTTTGACTGGTAGGCATTTGTATTTGTGTGTGAATGTGTGTGTTTTTTTATTAGCAAAGCTATCGTCTGGATGTACAATGGAAACTGTAGGGAGTGGCAGAAGAATGAACCTGTGCTCACAACCAAAATAGTATTTTTCACATGAAAATGAGAGAGTAGTTGTGTTATCTCAGTGGGTACCTATCCCATGCTCTTGGCACTCGTTCAGTAAATAACTAATTTAATGGGCTGTTCATTCTGAGTTAAAGAATTATCTGCATCAGCAAATACAGTAATAGGAAAACTACAGGTGTCAGCTGTATGGGCCACCTCCAGTTCTGTCCAAAGTACCACAAATTGGTGCCTTGCCAGGCCACTGGGTGGGCATTTCAAAACCATTGTTGAAGTAAATGGGGATTGAGCAAGGTGGTCTCAAAGTAGGTCTCGTAACACAGCTCTTAGGAAGTGAAGAGCCTCATCTTGCCTGTTTTTGTTAAAGAAAGTCCGTACTTAAAATTAAGTGGGCTTTTAATCCATCATTCTGGGGGAGATTTCACAACTGCCTTCTATCCCTCACCTTTAAACAGGAAAAATAGACATGCTGGTGGCTACGGCTGGCACAGGAGGTACTATCACTGGCATCTCCAGAAAGCTAAAGGAAAAATGTCCAGGTTGCAAAGTAAGTGGCAAGCCTAAAGCATTTCTCTTTAGAGGGGGTGAACTTCAAACTGCTCTATTTGGCACATCCCACTCCTGGCAAGCCTGCCCTGGGTCTCTAAAGAAAGCTTTTTGGATGTTCTCAGTTAGAAGGTAGTTCTGAGCAGCAAAGAGAGGTTTTCAGACTGTCTGAAACCATCATGCTCTGGTCTCACTGGTGACCAGAGTTCAGGTTTGGCTCAGCAGATGAAAACTGTCCCTCAGATCCCTTCATGGGGTGTTTGGAAACTTGATTCTCTGGTGTGTACTGCAGCCTTCTGACTGTGCCTTCACTGACTTGTCTGGAGCTGCTGAGGTTTTACCAAGTGAAATTTTCTCTGCACACACTGACCTGTGTGTGTACTTGTGTGCTGTATTAGATTTCCTCACATAAGTTGGTATTGTGTTTCAATCATGAATATTTTCCTACACAGGCAGGGAGGGATAAACAAAGTAAAACTTACTGCTTACCTATGGCACAAAATGTATTGCCTGTAATGATGCCTGACATGTGAGTGAGGACAGTCTTGTCTCAGGGAAACCCTGTCTTCTGTTTAAACCAAGCAAAACCCATGTAGAACAAGTGGTACCCCTCACTTAGGGTCCGCAGCCTGAGGAGACAGGATGGGTTGTCAAGGAGCCAGAAGCAACAAAACATTTTGCTCACAGGGGAGGTGAATGTTGCCAGGAAGAAGTGAATAGGAGATGAGGGTGCTGTTAGTTTGGCTGTGTGTGCAGCCAGTGTGACACCAACTGAGTAAATAGCTCCATCATGAGTAAATAGCTGTGTTCTCAAAAGCAGCATGTCGTGGTAGCCAAAGTGGAAACTACTTCTCCAGATTATAGGTGTTGATCCTGAAGGCTCCATCCTTGCTACACCAGAAGAACTGAACAAGACTGACAAGACAATGTATGAAGTGGAAGGAATCGGATATGATTTTGTGCCCACAGTGTTGGATAGATCTGTAAGTCATGCTTCTTGGTTTACTGCCCTTTGCCCTCTGTTGGGATGCAGAGTGAGGTGAAAGGTGGAGGAAAAACTTGTGAAGGTATTTCTTTGAAATGAAAGGGGAGGGCTAGCAGACAGAATTATCCCTGTTCTTTCCATCAGCAAAAACCAGTCCTCAGAAGGCTTTTTCCACTGGCCACATTTGTTTTGCAATGCTAGGTGGAAATGCTGTGAGCAGGCAACATTTTCCTAGAACACTGTACTTACTTTTTATTTTTTTAAGGGGGGGGGGGGAGACGATGACACATGACACCAACCAAAAAAAACCCCAACAAATCAACAAGCAAACAATAAAAACCCCAAAAAAACAAACCCACACAAAACTAAACAAAACCAAAACACAAAACAAACAAAACAAACCCCCCCAACAAAACCCAGCAAAGCACCCCAACCCTTCCCGGTCCTCAAAGTGGTGTGACTCTGTCCTGAGCAGAGCCTGTGTCCCTGGGAAGCCCTCCAAAAGGGGCGGAAACTGATGCTCACTGTGGCTGTCTCGCAACAGCCTGCTCTCACAGTGAGGTTTCAATAAGCAGTCTGTTGTGCTAATGTGATCATCTTACCTTGGGGGGAAAAAAAAAAAAAAGGAAAAACCAAACAAAAAAAACAGTTGGCATTTGGAGGATGGAAGTCCAGGCACATGGCTCAGTAGGGCAGCTGTTACCTCTAAGAGCATGGGTTGAATTCACACTAGTTGTGCTGTTTCGCTAGCCCTCCTCACTTAAATAGACCCTTGTTTCTGTCTTCCTGCCCCTTCCCAGACAGTGGACCAGTGGTACAAGAGCAATGATGAGGAGTCGTTTGCTTTAGCACGCATGCTGATCCGAGAGGAAGGACTGCTGTGTGGTAAGAGCAGATGCAAGCCCTTTGGGTTTCTCTGAATAAATATGTAGGAGACTGAAGCCTTGTGCAGGTCAGGGAGGTCTCCTTCCACTTCACATGCTGTCTTCCTCACCCTGGGCTCCTCTGCTGTCTCTCCTCTGTTTCGTTCTTTCTCATTTCACTGATGGTTTGACAGTTTTGCCCCTGATCTGCGTTTTGGCAGGTGGCAGCTCAGGCAGTGCCATGTCTGTAGCTGTGAAGGCAGCCAAAGAGCTGAAGGAAGGTCAGCGCTGTGTTGTTATCCTCCCTGACTCTATCCGGAACTACATGTAAGAACCTGCTTGTTTTCTCTCTGGGGAAAGGATGAGGCAGTCCCTCAGGCTTCCTTACAGCAGTGGCATGTTGAATTACATATTTCCTATAGCACCCAGTTGCCAAAGCAAGGAATGTATTGGGGCACAACTTTTTGAGGTGTCCAGAAAAGGGTCTGACATGAGTCAAAAGGAGCTTAGCTCTCTGAAAGCTGAGCTCCTTGTGTCTGACTTCAGTATGTAACCACCTTTCACAGGAAAAGACTTGCTTTCATGATTTTACTTATTGGGGACCATTGGTATTATCCTGTTCCTGCAAGGGTCCCTGTAAGGCTGTCTGCTTTCTCTGCCTATGTCCACAGCAGAACACAGCACTCCTGTAGCAGCAGCTGGGGTTGGGGTGAGTTTACAAGTGAAAGTGTGAGGGCTTGAAGTTGTGCTGAGAGTTAGTCTCCCACCGCATTGAAATGTATCCCAAAACATGGTATTTTTAGTTGTGTTTCATGACTTTTGTTGCATCCAACACCATATTAGATGACTAGGGACTGTAGGCAGAACTTGCCCAAGTACAGGTTGGCACTACTTCATTCCAGGCTGTGTCTATTGTATTGCAAGGAACTCATGTAGTTGAAGCTGTTTCCTCTGGGATTCCTTTTTCTTCCTGTGAGTATTTCTTCTCAATGTCCGTGGCTGGTAAGCTAGGATGGCAAATGGCAGTGTATTTTCAACTATGCCTTAGTTGTTAGTGGTGGTGAGCTCTAAATGGTTGCCTTCATGTGCTATTAGGTTTGCTGTCAGATATCCAGCCTGCTAATGAGCATTTTGCTTTCTGACACTTTCCAGGTCCAAGTTCTTGAGTGATAAATGGATGATTCAGAAAGGGTTCATGAAAGAAGATGATGACCTTGTCAAAAAACCTTGGTAAGTATGTCAGATCCATTTGGATTTTCATAATTCTATTTGATCATCTTTAATGTCAATTGCTAATTTAAAACCCATTTCAATTTGCACTGCTTCCTTTGGTTTAGATAATCTTTCATGCTATTGTGTTGATGTATAATTGCAGCTATTAATCAAATGTGCTTAAATTAGTTGATTTCCTTTTTTGAGTTGCATAGCAGCAGAAGAAAGCTTGGTACTTAATGATTTTTTTTTTCACCCAAAAAGGAATGTATCTGAAGTGAAAAAGTAGTATCTAAAGAATGCTTCTGATATCAGAGTTCTTGAGTGCAAAGCGCTGCATATCTACATAGGTGCATGTGGATCTTCCCTAAACTGGTACCTATAATGACTGAAAACTTTGGGCTCATACTGAAATAGCTACTTCATACTGAAGTAGCCACATTTAGTATGTAAGTTATAAATAATGAAACCAGGGGGGTTAATACTGTCCACTAATGATCTGTAATCCCAGAAAGTAAATGAAATGAGGAAAAGAGTTGCAGTCTTAAGTCCTTCTCACACTTCAGTGACTTTCTGGTATTGAGGAGAAAACTTTAAAGCCTGAAGCTTTACTGACTCTGGCTGAATCCTGACTCTTCCTTGCATCCTTTTGTCATTCCTGTAGTGTTGAAGGTCACTGTACGTGAGCAACTGGTTCTGTTCTCTCCATAAGACTTGCTTGTTTTTTATTTCATCCTCAGGTGGTGGAACATCAGTGTTCAGGAGCTAAGCCTTTCTGCTCCCCTCACAGTGCTTCCAACTGTTACCTGTGCAAAGACTGTCGAAATTCTCCGGGAGAAGAGATTCGACCAGGTACCAGTTGTTGATGAATCTGGGTATGTCCACATATATCACTATTCATCCATACGTATCACTTCCTTCATCAAGTCCCAAGGGATGTCTTTAAATGCTTACCAGAAGTATGATATCCTCTCACTCATCTTGCTTCAGTTATAGTAACGCAGTTCAGAAATGTTACCTTAAACACACCAATGCTGGACTTAATATTCTGTCAGGCCAGGACTGTCCCACCTTTCACTTAAGATTCTAATGATTATTATGATATACTTACTCAGTGTGTCTCTGCAGGATAATTTAATTGTTCTTTTATAATAGCTGTTTAAGTTAACAAAGCAACAACTTATAGTTAAAAACAAGTCCAAACCTACCCATCTCCACCACAGCTTTCACCCAGTTTCTTCAGAACACTGAACTATAGTGCAATGTTGTAGTGACCCTTATAAACCAGGGTGTCCCCAGCAAGCTGGAATGTCTTGGTACCCTGTACATCTCCTGTAGGACAGGCTGAATAATGAAGAGTTGCTCAGTTACTCTCCAGTTACAGTGCTAACTCAAGGGATTAATTATTGCAGGTCCTTGCAACATCCTTGCAGGGAGAAGGGGAATGAGCAAAATTGAGGCAAGCATATCTCTGGCCCTGTCACACCTTTCAAAAGGACAAATGAGGCCTTAAAACAATGAAGTTGTGACTTTCAAAAACTCTCACAGCTTGCAAGCAGCTCTCCGTTTGCAAGAACTAGAGGTACAAAGAGCCTGATGCTCAGAAGGGCTGGGCACCCACAGCACCTGCTGACTTCTCTGAGTCTCCAGAACTTCTGAGAACTGGACTTTGTCTCCTGCAGAGACACAGAACCCAAGTATATCATCAATATATGTTTTCTATCATGAAGCACTTGAACTGATTGCTCCAGGCCAGCAGAGAGTGGATGCTTTTATCCAAAGGAACATCTGAGGCTTTTGTGTTGTTTAGCCTTATCTTCTCTCCTTCCCCCAGGGTGATTTTGGGCATGGTTACCCTGGGTAACATGCTCTCTTCACTGCTTGCTGGAAAAGTTCAGCCTTCTGATGAAGTCAGCAAAGTAATCTACAAGCAATTTAAACAGGTAAGCAGGTATATTCTACAACTCCTAGTTCTCTGGTTTTAACTACTACTGTAGGTGTCCTAACACTACAATGGCATCAGGTTGGGTGAGGTTTACCTGGGAGCATACAGAGCAGCTGTTATTGAGAACAGACGTGCCCTAAACTCTGTCCTAGATCCCTCAATAGCTCCCAGGTTTGTGTTGTGACTCTATATTGTGCTGTTCTGTTACTTCAGCAGGCTTTCTTCTATCATGTTTGTCCTTGTTCTTCTCCAAAACCCCAGCACAAATCTGGGCAGTGTGACTCTCCAGGGGAAGAGGCAGGGAGATGTTGAAACAGCTCTTCTAAATTTCTGTCTCAGCTGAAAACGAGCAACCATTCGCCTTTTGTATCAGAAGCCTTACTGAAAAGGGGGGATGGCTGCTGACAGCTGATGTTGTCAAAATATGTGAATTTTGATGTTGGCCAGTTTCACCTGTCCATCCGACATGATGTGCCAAGACACTGCCACATCCCAGCTGTATGGGTGCTCTCCTAAAATATATAAGTATTGTTCCTGTTGATTTGCTTCACTTGCAGGAAAAAGATTTTTGTTTTTAATGGGGAATGCTTGAATTAGCTTTCATTGGGCGGTTAATTTCAACACTGTCTCATAGTAGATGAGGTGCTGTATGCCAGAAGCATGTGTAGTGCTTCCATTCAATCTGCAAACTACCAAGCCCTCGAGATTGAGAAAGGACACTAGTTCTTTATAGACAAATGTAAATATGTTTTCCTTCCCAGGCAGATAATCAAGCATCAGGTGGAAATGTGGTGCGTAACAAAACTATTTAGTTCATGTCCTCCCTCACTTGGGCAGAGTTTCTGGGGCTGGTGGTGTGCAATCATTGCTGTAGCTACACTGGTGTTAGCTGTAGTAGCCAATTCTCTGCGCTTCTGAGGTTGTGGCTTTTTTCCATGGGCAGCTTGAAGTTTCTCATGCTTCTTCAGTGAAGGACAGCTTTAATCATTTCTTTTCTCTCTAGTTCTGACATTTTTTCTTGGTGGAGGGTAGAAGGGGAGCAACACAAGCGTGGTATTGCTAACATGCTAACCAAAAGCATCATTTGTTGGCTATTTTCCATTTGGATTGATGTTTTAATGGAGAAACATGGCTAAGTGTACATAACCTCAGAAGTATTGTGGATTTTGCTTTTCTTACCACTTTAGTCAAGCTTATTTGGCTTGTTTACTGGTGACATTGGGAAAAGGGGTCATCTGTGTCACTGAAATGGCTCAGGATATCCTACAGTTAGGATCTGTACCACAGCATGCATCAGTAAGAGGTCAGCTTAACCTGGGACTACAAAGGCAAGGCTTTCTTTAGGCAGCACAGGAAGCTGTCTTCGATATGATTGTCACAGTTATTTTATGGCAATCTCTTAGAATGGAAGAGTAATGGTTATAGCTTTTTTAAAGCCACTAGTAGGATAGTACTCTAGGGCTTTGAAACACTAGTCGTGGGATAATTTGCAAATCCAAACAATTGCTGTGTGTTAATGGAGAGGAGGACCATTCTTGTGCAGTCAGGTGTTACTTCCAGTGGTTTCAGATCTCGTTACCCCTTCTGCTGCAAAGGATCTTTGCATTAACTGCTAACATCTGTTATGTGTGGTGCAGGCATAGCCTTAGCAGATTTCTTGTCTGCCTTTCCCAGAAAATAGGGCTAGGACATGGTCTCTGGCACTTTCCTGTTACTGTACCTAATGTCTGTTAGCCTGTTCCCAGTGTGATTTTTGGTTAGTGTCCTAAACTATTTAGCACTCTGCTAAACAATGCAAGGCCTGGTGCCCCCAGCATCCCTGGTGGACCAGCGCCTGCTTCTGAAGGAGGAGAGAATTTAGTTGTAGGGCCACGAGCAGTGCTGTGTCACTTGCCCTTCAAACCAAACAAGCAGTGCTGGTCATGTGTAGTGTAGTAGCATGTGCCTAGGCTAGTTGCCTTAAAGACTTAATAGGCTTAAAAAAAGAATGGCTAAATGTGGGGAAACTCATGGACAAAATTTTTAGGAAGCTTGAATGAGCAGTAATGAGACAGGTGAAAACTCTGGGAGTTCCGTGAAACTTCCATTCAGCATTCTAAAACATGTTTGTCTTCATAATTGTCCCAGTGCTGCCTATGGGCTGATGGTCTTTAGCCTCACCAATCCCTGAAAACAGATCTATTGATTATATACAACTAGGTGGCAAGGGGCTCTACCCCTTCAGCAAGCTTTGAACTTAAGCTCAAAAGTCAGGCTTTGCACTTATATTTGCACAAAATTGCTTGTCAGTGGTGGTGACTGATAGCTGGATCGATGTGGCAGTAGGTCCAGATTTCCCCCTGCCCTTGCCTGGCCCACCAGCTTAAGGATTAATGCTTCAGTATGCGCTTCTGGTCCCTCAAACACAGGCTGCTGGGAATCCTTTTGATCTCTTCTGACTCACAGTATGGAGGCCAGAGCTCTGTGTTCCACTGCAGCGCAACTGTTCATGCTGTGGCTTTTATTCCTCAGTCATGAGCTGAGCTCACTGCAGGAAAAAGGTGGGATTTTTGGGTTTTTGTTTGGTTGTTTTTTTTTTTTTTTTAATCTGCAGTGCAAGACTTCTTTGCTCTAAATTTTTTTAATCCCCTTCAATGACAGTATGTTGGATGGTGGGTGCTGCTGCTACCTGGGGAGAATCCCTGAGTAACAGACCTGTTGTTGTGCTTAATATGTTAAAGCGTGCAGGAAGAACAGTTTTATGCATTCTTTCAAATGGTTCCAGCAGGTGATTAGCTAAGTGTTTTAGAAGGATCTGTGTTCCTTCTGCAGAGTCAATTCAGGGTGCGTTCTTACTTAGTCTTAGCAAAGTTGAACTTCACTAAAAATTAATTCTTAGTTCTCAGATCCTTGATTTGCACCTGAATACAGTGTTAGCTGAGCAATCTTCACCCTTGGTTTTGTTTTTAGCTTGTTTGGGCTTTTCTCTTCCCCTGCTGCCTTTGCAGATCATATTCACTTCCACAATGATTTGCAGCCTGATTCATTCACTTTTTTCCTGGTCTTTCTAGAGTAAAATCACTAAGTATAATGAGCTTTATGATAACTTCTTTAGTTAGATGTATTGAACACTTGACCTTCCATCATTAACATTTTTCAGATACTCAGTATGTTCAGTACATTCATTATGTTTTCAGAATCAGTATGAATAACTTAATGTAGTGCTTCATTTTTTTGTTCTGTTTTCTTGGAAATGAGAAGCAAAGAAAACTCTAATCTTCTAGGTTGGCCTTTATTTGTTGGTGTTCTACAATACTTCATATGGGAGCAGGATATAAATGTTGATTGTATTGTTTTTCATACAGCACAAAGTATGGGATTACCAACATTATTAAACATACAAAAGACTATTTTATTTGTTAATTCTCTTCTCAGATTAACCTGAAAGACAACTTGGGGAAACTCTCTCATATCCTGGAAATAGACCACTTTGCTCTAGTGGTTCATGAGCAAATTCAATGTGAGTATGATGTACTGCACCTTGTAATCTTTGAGCAGTAGCAAGAAGCTAGTAAAAGCATGAGTGTGTAAACAAGTTCTAAAGAAGCCAGATCTTCTTTCTGTGTATGTAACTATCTAACAGCTACTAACAGTAAGGCACTGGCACTGTAATTCTTGTGGAGTAAATGTTAAATCCATTAATAACCTCACTTACTGTAATGTATCTGCTTTTGAAGCAAGTTACTGCTCAGACTGAATGCCTGAGTTTAGTCCACTGCACAGAGGCTTGGCTGGTAGCAGTGAGCCAATGAATAAGCTCCTGCGGTACAACTGATCTTTGCTTCTTCCTACTCCTGTCATACAGCGTCCAGCACTTCCATCACAGTGAGTGTCCCAGGCTAACTGCACTTTGATTTTTTTTTTTTTTTTTTTTTTCCTTTCTAAAGCAAAAACTTTCATTACGACTCCGTAAAGTTTAGTAAGATCTAGAAGTCCACGCTGACATCACTGTCTCAAGACAGCTTAATGTTTTTTCCTGCTTATTTTGTTTAAACTGACTTATTCCCTTTCACTTGGTGTTTTTTCCTCCCAGCTCCACTTCATCCTTCTCAAAGCTCTCTATACTGCCTTCTTTATGAACTGGAAATGCTAAATAAATCTTCAAAGCTAGGGTATATCAATCTTGTATGTGAATAGTATTTTTTCCTGTTTTATCTTCCTTATAGCAGGCAACTTGCAAAATTACAAACACTGGGAAACTAGACTAAAACTAATATTAAGACTCACCAGATGTAATTGAGATACCTGTCAGATAAATGTAATTGTAAATGAAGAATAGTCATCAAATTTGGGTTTGTTCTTGATAATCTCCATAAGGATGTGCTCTTGACTCTGTGCTGACTAGTTATAAACCTAGAATCTTGCTGGAGATTCTTGCAGTGGAACAAAGTGAATCTTGTAGTGGAACAAAGACTGAGTAAATGAAAAGTCCAGGACAATCCAGCTGGCTGAACAAACTGAGTATATAAGTAGGCTGAACATCTGCATGCAGCCAGACTTTAGGAATAGGGAACTTAGACTATAGATAAAGGGCCAGAGGTCACTTGGCTGCTTGGTTCCCAGGTCAAAGGCTTATGCTCACAATGAAAAAATCACTCAAAGCTGTTCTCTTGATGCAGCAATGGTTAGATGCTTAATACGGTTTTGGATATAAATGGGAAAATGTTGTATTGTCATTTTTATAGTAGTTCTGTATTTGACAGTGGTGTAGGAAGATAGTGTTGCAACTAATGTATGAAGAAAGTATGCTTTATAACAGGATTTGGGCTGAATTTTTATGTCAAGAAAAATAGGTCTGATGGGCTCTTATGCTTCCTTCCATAATGTTTCAGTTTCTGTATCCCTCTGGTTGAGGAGCCTTTCTGAAATGAAAATCCTTGCCACTTCCTGTGTGACTGTTGGCCAAGATGCCATTTGGGTTCCCCCTCAACGTACAAAGGTCATCAGTGACCACTGATGCTCCTGCAGCAGGCCCTGACACATGGAGCTGATACAAAGGTCATCAGTGACCACCAGCTCCTGCAGCAGGCCCTGACACATGGAGCTGGGTTGGCTCGGCACCTGTCTCTACAAACAGTGCCCTTAAACCCAAGTGGGATGGTGTGGTTTTGTGCCTCCTAAAGCCAGAATTCCCTCTCTGTTTCTGTCTAGATCACACCGATGGTTCCTCCAGTAAGCGGCAAATGGTGTTTGGCATCGTTACAGCCATCGACCTGCTTAACTTTGTGACTGCACGAGAACGGGAAAGAAAGTCCAACTAAAGTCAAGTAGCAATGTGGGGCCTCTTCAACAACATCTTGCAATCTCTGACAGAGAATCAGATTTATTAGGTAGAATGGTCTGTCTTTTAGGGTAGTGTTTGTGGGGGTTTTTTTCGTGGTGTGTCTTTTGTGTGTGTTTTTTTTAATTCTCAAACTAAGCAGTTACCTATTTTTTTTTGTGGTGTGTCTTTTGTGTGTGTTTTTTTAATTCTCAAACTAAGCAGTTACCTATCCTGATGTCAGCTATACAGCCAGTGCATTTTGTTGTATTGCACAGCTTCTGGGGACTTGTTTCTTAATCAGGTTGCGCAACATTTCTTATCAAGACAGTTTATTTTTTTACCTATACATATATGTAAAAATATTGCCTAAATTAACTGGTATGTTCCTTACTTCTTGTGTCTAAAGTCTAGCTTTCCAAAACATTGGTTCAGGTTCATAAAATGTGTTGAAATAAAAAGTTATTGAAGCAGAGGCCCAAGAGAGCTCTGGAAAGTTTTGGATTTTTTTCTGTGCAAGGCTGTTAAGCTAGAGAATACCTGTGCAGTCACAAAAATGGGACTGGGGCATGGAGAGAAAGAAAGGCAGGCTTCCCTTTTAGTGACATCAGTGTAAAGCAGGAGGAAATCCTGAGGGCTGGAGTTGAGGCTTGTGTCAATTAGCTGCTCTGAGATCAAACTGACTTGAGTGGAAGCCTGCCAGTGAAGTGACAGACGTGAACTAGTGACTTTGTTCTACACAGTGCACCAGCCTTACTGCAAAGACAGACCTTCCTCTTCTTGATAAGTAAACACAAATGATTAAAAGCTTGATCAAGCTTCTTGCCTGAAGGTTTTTGAAAATCATGCTGTTTCATCTAGTACCTTCCCTTTACCTACCTACCCTCCTACTTTAAGATATCTTAAAGTGCTGCTTTTTATGCCTGTTTTGGAAGAGCCAAAGGTAATCTGTCAAGAGCTGTAAACTCGTTCAAGTGCTCCTACACTGTAGTGCCTTATTCCAGGAGAAAAACCTTGCTATTAATTGAATTCACTGTAGCCAAGCTTAGAAGTACCTGGCAAACATGGTGCAGGCTGGTACTATCAAGAGTACAGAAGAGTAATGTGCAGGAGGTGTGCGCAGCTACGACTCTTCACCACTTCTGTAACTCTGGGTTCTTCAGTAACGTTTGACTTGGGTAGCCATGGTGGGAGTTGGCGCTGGCAGCCCCTTCTGTACGCTGCTGTGCTCAGGCTACCGACTGCTGTTGGTGGTAATGATGAGTGGAATCACCCCTTGGGGACAGGAGAAAAGCAGCGGTTCTTCATCTTCATGAAGACTGCTCTAATTGTCTTCTAACTGGCTTTTTGCCAAGAACAAAGTTTTTGATCAGCAAGAGTGATGCTTTTCTTAGCTTGTCTCTTTCTGCTGAAGTAGAAAAATACTCTTCAGGCTGGGCCTATTGCTGGTAGGATAGCAAAGGTTTTTTTTAAAGCTGAAAGCCAGGAGTTGTGAATCAGCTAAGAGAAAACAAACAGGTTAATTACAAACCAAAATTACTACCTCCTGTATATAGATTTCTTTCTGCCTTGCTGGCCTCCCTGTGGCAGTGGAATTTGCTTTCTGGTTGGCAGTGCGTGCTCAGAGGAAAGAGGTGGTGGAAGCCACCCCGTTCCATGTGTGTGCCGAGCAAAGAACACCACGCAGAGCCGTTGCAGTTGTGCCTTGGGTGATGCTGGCCTGGAGGAGGGAGGCAAGAGCTCAAAGCCAAAGAAGTGACACCAGTAATAGTGCCTGCCTGCCAGCAGTGATGGGAGCTGGCTCGTTTTCTAGCTGTGTCTCTTTCACCTTAAATTTGTGAACATTAAGAATTTTGTTGTAATAATAAAAAGCCTCAGACTTATTTCTGATTTCCTTAGCCCTAATCTGAAGGGACATCCAGTGTCTATTTCTGAAGTAACATGACCCATACTTACCTTAAATCTAATGGTTAAACCATAGTTTATATACTACTACTAGATTTTGACAACTTTTCCCAAGGATCTGTAATAAAGTACTATAAAGTCTAAAAATGTGTGACTTCAATAATAATTGGTTTTAAAGGATGGTTGATTTTTTTTTTTTTTTTTTTTTTTACTTACCCTTATGGATTCCTTTCTCAGTGTCCCCCCTCACTGTGGTAGCAACCACAGCTTGGGTGCTCCAAGTAGTGGAAAGCTGAACTAGTCGGAGTACCAGATGTGTGTACCTGCGTGTTAAAGACACGGTTTTAAAATCCAGATTAGCTGAACAGCTCTGTCTTCTGTGGTGGCTTGGCAGACCCTAATAACTTCTCTTTCAAAGATTATTTTTGATCTACTTCCCAAGGGGTCGTACATAACTTAGCACGATTAAGGGCAGTCTTTGCCCTTAGCACTTTTAACACCCTGTATGTTTCGTAGTGTAGAAAGACTGTGGCTGATCAGTTGTATCCCTTGAGACATTAGTATTTCAGCCAAGCTCCTAAAGTCCTTTCCCAATTACTTCAAATACTGTTGTCAGATACATTTTCGTATCTATTTTTAATTTACAGGAAAAGCTGAGAGGGATTTATTTCTTTGATTATTTATATTTTCACTGCATACTTTGGTTCCCAGAATGTTAAAAGAACTTGTGTACTTCACTAGACATGACTACCTGAAGGATTTCCTGCAATCGTAGCTGCCACTGCAGCTAAATTTTAGCATTACTGTTGCTCTTGAAAATTTACTTTACTGATATTTTTTTTTTTTTTTTCCCATTTTCCATCTGACCTTTGGTGGTAGTGGTGAGGAGGGGGTGGGTGTGCTGAAGTCTTTGGGTTTTTTTCCTTTTCTTTTTGTGGCTGTAAAAGCTCCATATCCCAGCCTAACGCAATTCAGCAAGAAATGGGAGGAGGGTAGAAGGAGATTCCCAAAGCTGCTTTTCAGAACAGCAGTACGAGAGAGAAGTAAAATGGCTGTGTTAGACTTGGGGCAGCAGAAGACTAATGGGTAGATTTACCTGTGAGACAGAGAAAAGTGTAAAGATTTTAATTTGTTTTTTCCATTTACCATTCATAAACTAATCTCCGTAGCATTATGAAAACAGGTGGTATCGCTGACTAAGAAAGAAGGGGGGGTTAGAGCTGGTAGGGAAGAGGGGATGTGAGTCTAAAGCCATCCAAGTAAGCCCAGGTATCCAAAGGAATCCACCTGCGCAGCTCTACCTGTGCAGTTTGGCACGAGCAGGAGCTGTTTCCGTCTACGGTGGCACAGGGAGGAAACGGTGGCCACCAGCCACTCTTGTTCACAGTCGCAACCCTGAATGACTGAAAAAACTCCCCAGAGCTCTTTCCCATAGTAGGAATGAAGGCGGCAAAGGAGATGGGGACTCCTGCACAATTGGTTTCTCTGAACTTCCGAGCGTGATGCATTTCTTTGTGAGCATGTTGTTACTAGTTTGGTCCTGGTTAGTAGTGGTAGGGCTGTATTAGCACTGGATTCACCTCTCTGTTTCAAATACTGTGAGGACCAAGAAAGACACTGCAGTTTGACCTTAAGCCAAGTCCAGAGCTTGAACAGAATGTGTTTTGATTTTTTTTGGTTTGGTTTGGGGGGTGTGTTTTTATTTTTTTTTCTCCCTGAAGTGGGTGTCTCTCTTCTGTTTACCTGTACCGGTTAAACAAGTGCTGACCGTATGCCTGAAAACTATTTTGCACACAGATATTTATATCAATGATTTATGCTGTGTTTGTTTCTCACTGTAAGAGAATATCGGTTGTCTTGGTCTAATGTTGGCTCTGCAAAAATACTTTTATTTTCTTACCTGAAGGCAACTAACCTGTAAAATCTGTATCATATCTTGCAAGCAGGTATCAGGCGATGACTTAAGGGTCATTTTGAAGTCGTTGCATCCAATGTTATTTCCCACTTCTCACACAAGCTGTGGCTGACTCCAGAACTCTGTCTAGCTGAGGTTCCTCTAAGCAGACAGACCCAACTCATCTGCCCACCAAACTCAACGCTAAATGGTTTCTGAAAGCTTGTGCTTGCTGTTACCACTTTAACACGTGTTCACTGTTAGGTGTTGCCTAGCGTTGCCACCGTCACCCAACAGCCTTTCTTACTGCGTAGTGTAGTGTCACCACACTGCCATGACAAAGGGAAGCCTTCTTATGCTTTAAGGAGCTGGGAAAAATCAACACTATGCGCTGTATTTATTGCACAAATGTTCACAAATGTAGAATATAACAAGTTCAATAAAAGCTGTTTGATTGCAGAATGACTCTGGGGTTTTTAACAGCAGTTCCAGGGGAGAGTGTTATTAGACTGTAGGCTGCGAGGCGCTTCTCTCAGCTGCAGAAGACCTCTCGCTGTGCTCTGCAGCTCTTTCCTTCCGCCTCCGCAGAGCAGCTGGTAGGGCAGGACGGGCGCTGAGCCAGCCCCCGCCCGCTGCTCCTGGCTGGCTTTGCTATGGCCCCAGTGTTTCTGTACAGGGAAGGAAAGGACGGGCGCAGAGCTAGGGCGCACGCGCCACTGGTGAAGTTCCAGAGCAACAGGGGCCTGTGGGGTCGGTTGGGCAGATATTTCTGAATACGTGCGAGGGGTAGGGGCTAGCCTGTGCTTTTGTGAGAAGGCAATGCTTTGGGGAATTATGGTGAAGAAAATGTTAAAGCATGTGGATTCAAGTGAGGTGCATGGGGGGTGGTGTTCTGTGGATGAGGAGCAGCTGGGAAAAACCAAAGGGGCAGGCTCTGTTATTTCAGAGCCATGTATTTGTGCAGCTGCTCCGCGTCTCGCGCAATTGCTCAGGTTAAACCAGGGTGAAGGTGGTTTGTATCTGCTAGGCAAGCGAGTAAGCCCATCATCCCCTGGTTCTTTGGTCCCTGTTTCCTTGTGGGGTCAGTCCTTGCTCGTCCCTGTCCAAATAGCTTCAGGCCCCGTCAGCCGATCTCACAGGGACATTGTTCTGTCTGGCAGAGGCGTGGGGGGAGGCCGGTGGGAGGAGAGGTGCAGGGGGGCTGCCTCGGGGGCTGGGGCCAGTCCTGCGGGCGTAGGGCCTGAGCTCCTTGCTGGCTCGCTCGCCTGCGTGCCGGGTTTTCTTACAGGAGCACGGTTCAACTGCTCCCTCACACGCACAGCGCTCTGTTCTCAGCTTTATCTTCCCCCTCCTGCTCCAGTCTGCTCTCCAGCAGCATGAGGTGACTGACACAGCAGGCAAGCGATACTCTGAGCTTTCTTTACCTTACGCATCTTTTTCATGTGATCGGTTGAAACGGTGTCATTGCTGGCAGCAATTGCAGATCACTGCCTTACCTTTACCTTTTGGCAGTCTGCTAGGAGGCAAAAAGGATCCTGATACCGCAGCCTGATATGCGGAAGGCTGACGTCGCTCCCGGGCCCACGTGTGCACGGAATGAGTGTTTCAGCAGAAAGGCCAAAGGCTAACCAGGCACAGAGAGCAGCCGGCAGCGCGCGGGATCAAGTTCCACCTGCCAGCGGGCTAAAGCCATGCCTGCCCCAGCCACAGCCCCCAACAGCCAGCTGAACCAGTTAAAGAATACCCTAGCGAGGTAGATCGGGGGTGGTTTTAGCTGGTGCAGCTATTGAGAGAAACATCCAGGGCTCCTGGCCTGCCCCAAGGGCATCCCGTTAGCAGCAGCCCCGGGTTCGAGCGTTGCGTGCGGGGGGCTGCGCTCATCCCCTTTTTGCGGAAGGAGACGAGGCCTTTCCCCAGCGCCGAGGCCCTGCCTGAGGGCACCGCAAGGACTGAGCTGGCCCCGACTGCGGAGGTGCCCTTCCTCGCAGGTCACCCATGCAGGGAAAATTACTGGGTATAATTTGCTGTACTGGCTCGGAGATAAATGGAGGACTTCAGACCAGATAGTTACCTTACAAAAGCAATAAATTCCCTTTGGAAAAAAAAAAAACAACAAACCCAAACACCAACCCCCACTTGTGTTGCTGATGGAAGTGCCACTACCTTTTGCTACTGCAAGGTAAAGGCAGAAGTGTTTGAGCTTTGCTCATGAAATATTCCTGGAGGCGTTCTTTATCTAGATGGGCTTATCGGAAGTGGAGCTTTGGAGAGAGAAGCAGCTGTTGCGCAGGTGTGCGGGCACGGCCCCTGCCAGGGCACACGGAGCCCGACACCGAGAGTCACCCAGCAGCTGTGGTGCGGGAGGACGGGGAGTGAGGGTAGAGCCTGCAGGGCCTGATCTGTGGTGTGGGTAGAAGTAGAATTACAGAATCATTTGGTTGGAAGAGACCTTTAAGATCATCGAGTCTAACCATACCTGCCCACTACTAAACCATATCTCTAAGTACCTTGTACACCCATCTTTCAAAACACCCGTCTTTCAAACACCTTCAGGGATGGTGACTTGACCACTTCCCTGGGCAGCCTGTTCCAGTGCCTGACAACCCT
This sequence comes from Podiceps cristatus, assembly GCA_000699545.1. Classification (NCBI taxonomy): domain Eukaryota; kingdom Metazoa; phylum Chordata; class Aves; order Podicipediformes; family Podicipedidae; genus Podiceps; species Podiceps cristatus. The sequence continues at coordinate 32,926 of KL276633.1, forward strand.
TTCTGTGAAGGAATTTTCCCCAATATCTAATCTAAACCTCTCCTGTTGCAACTTGAGGCCGTTTCCTCTTGTCCTATTACTTGTTGCACCTCACTACAACCTCCTTGCAGATAATTGTAGAGGGTGATAAGGTCTCCCCTCAGCCTCTTCTTCTCCAGGCTAAACAACCCCAGCTCCCTCAGCCATCTATACTTGGACTAAGTTACCCCGTAAGGAAGACATTACTGAAGATGATATTCTGTATCTTGTCTAGCTCTTCTGACATACCTGCTAAGCAATTCCGAGGATCCTACAGAATCTTATTGGAATTCTGCTGTCTCCTAAAATAGTGTCCTAAAATCACCAGGCTAGTTTACAATCCCCGTAGCAATGTTAATATTCAGACTGCGCCATGTGAGACCCCACTGAGCTATGCTGATGGGACGCTCCCTTTCCCATCAAGTAACATATTCTTTAATTCTGCTAAACACAATCCAAACCAGTCCACTCCTTTCCCAGCCGCTCCTCCCCAAGCCTGTAGCGTTGCTGGGGATTGTTATGACCGAAATGAAGGACCTGGCACTCAGCCTTGTTAAGCTTCATACAATTTGCTGCAGCCCATTGATCCAGCTTGTCCAGGCCCCTCTGAAGAGCCTTCCTACCTTCAAGCAGATCAACACAGCTTCATGTCATCTGTAAACTGAGGGTGCACTCAATCCCCTTGTCCAGGTTGTCAATCAAGATATTGAACAGGAGTGGCCCTGACACCGAGCCCTGGGGAACTCCACTTGGGACTGGCCTCCAGCTGGATTTAACTCCATTGACCTCAACTCTGGGCCCAGCCATCCAGTCAGTTTTTTACCCAGCACAGAGTACACCTGTCCAGGTCATGAGCGGCCAGTTTCTCCAGGAGAATGCTGTGGGAAATGGTGTCAAAGGCTTTACTAAACTCCAGGTAAATAGCATCCACAGCTTGTCCCTCATCCGCTAAGTTGGTCACCTTGTGATAGGGGATTAGGTTGGTCAAGCAGGACCTGCCTTTCATAAACCCATGTTGACTGAGCCTGATCGCCTGGTCATCCTGGATGTGCCTTGTGATGGCGCTCAGGACGATTTGCTCCATGACCTTCCCTGTCACCGAGGTCAGACTGACAGGCCTGTAGTTCCCCAAAGCCTCCCTCCAGTTCCCCGGATCCTCCCTCCAAGTAGGAAGAACAGCCAACGCACCACCTGTGCGCCCCTGCCTTAGTCTTAAGAAAAAATCTCCCCCTATTTAAAGGAAAAGCTAAGTGCTATTTACACTGCAGGTTGCACTACTCTGTTGGTTGCTAAAAATATGCTGTAGCTTCTTCAAATAAATGCACTTTCTTCTTTCATGCCTGCCAATTCTCAGGCTTTGAAAAGTTGCTGGCTTTTCTAGTGGTAACCAGCTGGGTTTGTATGCCCAAACAAACAGGGCAAGTGGCCTGCACGCACCAACTGCCCCTATATTTCCTGCATAGGGACCAAGTATGCTGTCAGCAGCAGATGCATTGAAAACATCCATGGGTTGTACGAGCAAATGCCGACCTCTCCTGAAACAGGTGGGTGTGAACAGCTTCTTCAACGCAGTAAGAAAAATGTAAATTTTTTCACCCATTTCTGCCTTGGACTGTGACAGGCTTGAGCTGGTGCACCTTACACTGGGTATCCCGCTTTGCCATATAGATTCCTGCCGAGGGGGCTAGTCACGAAACATGGCGCTGCTGAGAAGTGTCAATGGGATCTAGCCACGAGCAGTTAAATTCTTTATCTGCTTTTGGCAAGACTTAAATTATGGGGAGGAGAGCTTCATAAAATCCACATTTTGGACAGATGGCACATCATATTTCAGCTGGAATAGTTTTGCACTAAAATAAAGCTTTTATACCAAGTGTCTTGTACAGGTGAAAAATATGTTTAACAGCAAGTAACATCCTCCTTTTTTCCCAGTTTACCCACTTAATTCAGGTAGTGGGTATTTTCACCAGTATTCCAACTCACAATCCCATTCAGCTTGACCAGTAGCAGTTTTAACCCCGTGTCCTCACAGCAAAATGGCTTTCTCTGATGGCCAAAGACAAGCCAAGGAAAGCCCATTCTGCCCTGAATTACCTGCTGGGCCTTCCTGACATCCTCTCAAGCCCGACCATGGAGCTTCATCTTCTTTGACTAAGCCATTTTGATTATTAAATTACATGGGAGGGTAAAACATGGATTTCTTCCCCCTTGGTACAGCAGAATCAGGAACGTTTTAAAACTGGATTGTCTCCTCTAGGAGAAAAATTCACCGGGGCGGG